>JASDQU010585580.1:48511-68512 GCA_032191745.1 Picea mariana | reverse complement strand
GGTTCTATAGTTTACTTGGCTTATTGAATATGGTATAAGTTTGAATGTGCAACTTGTATGTACAGATGTTGTGGTACATAATGGGATTTGGAATCCGATCTAGCATTTTATGTTTTCCACCGTGTAACCTGTGGTTGGTTGATGGTGGTGATTGAAAAGTTGGCAAGGTTTTGGGGTTTTTCCATCCAATTTCGGAGGCGACGTTAAATTAATGAGTTATTGCACTCTCTATTGGTTTTCCACCCGAGGTATACCGCCTTTCCCGCATTTTCATTTTGTTGAGAACTCTCTGCTTTTGGTAGTTTTGAGTTTTGAACTTCATTGGTAGTTGAGTAACGATCTTGGACCGCTCTTCTATGATTATTTAAGCAACTTTGGAGATGTCTGGGCATTTTTTATTTTTCTAGCATCAAAACAAACTGCTCTGCTTTAATAATTTTTAGAATTTTGGCTCTGATTTGGTTGCATCTTGTGTGTATGTTGAAAAGTATGTCTCTGTATGGTTTTTGATATGAAATATTATGGATATTCTCTCTTGGTTTGTAATGTATATGCAAGATAGGTTCTTTATAAGTTTTTCATAATGGTAAACAAATGAATTTCTTCCAAGTTTTGATTATCGTTCTGGGTATAAATGTCAAATGATACATGACCTGTGTTTGCATGGAAAATATATAAACATTGTGTGGCTTTGACTGAAACTCATGTATGGATAAGAGATTGAGTTTAGTTTTCTTTCAGTTCTGCATGGTTCTTGCTCGT
This sequence comes from Picea mariana, assembly GCA_032191745.1. Taxonomy (NCBI): domain Eukaryota; kingdom Viridiplantae; phylum Streptophyta; class Pinopsida; order Pinales; family Pinaceae; genus Picea; species Picea mariana. The sequence goes on along the minus strand of JASDQU010585580.1, from coordinate 67,750 downwards.
ATGATTTTTGATGAATTGAAGTCTCAACGTTATGGGTCATCGATTTTTCATTTTCAAATGGGTTTTAAAGGCGTGTAGGTTTTACACTCGCCCACAGCCGTGTCTCGGCATGCTCTTGTTTACAGTTTTAGAGAAAGTTTTGGAGCAAATTCATTAATTTTAAAACATATTAATACAATTGGTTTCGAGCTTGGCATCTCAGTTTTATTATAAAAATTTGGTTTTGCTTATTGGCATTCAAGCTCTACAAGTAATTCACCCTAATACTCCGAACATGAATAATGATACGGTCTGCAATGGAATTGTTGACAATATTATATGGTGTTGGATGTTAATATTGATTTGAGCTTGTGTGTAACCCCAACGTCGTCTTTATTCATTTATCTTGACGGGTTATGGTTTTAACTTGTTGGATATGACTCTGCATAGTTCTAAACAATTTCTTCCAAAAGGAAACCTGGTTGGTTTTCCCTCATTTAGAATTTCGATATGCACTTGGATTGCCATTGTATATGGTTTTGAAGAATTATAAGACTTGTTACAAATGTAAATTTGAAATGAAGTATGATATCAAACCCTTCCTTGCTCTTGGTTCAACTGTCATTGTGACTCCACTTTACTTTTGTATTTGGACTCTGTGGATGAATATACAATCAATAGACAATGTTTCAATTGATAAATGTAGGAATTATGAGCAACAGAGCAACAAATAATAACACACATAAACCATCATAAGAACACAAATATACACATAAAACTCACATATTCATTAATGTACAAAATAATGATACATCTCTCTTACAAAATACATTCGTGAGGCCTCATAATATAGCAGTGAGGTTTTCATAATGAGATGTCCAATATAACATAACAATCTCCACAACTATCTCCACAATATCTCCATCCCTAACTTCACTCATTGTTCTCATCTTTGATCAACGTAGGCTTCTAGAATAAGTCTACTTACATTAATAATAATTTCATCATATAATTATCACAAGTATGAATTATTCCTTCATACTCCCCCTTAATGAATACTTGTGATTCAAACCGGATATTCGAGTTGTCTTCATTTGTGTCTTTTATATTTTGCATCACCTTTAGTCTTATGCATCCTCTTTGTATCATCTTCATTCTTCTTCATCTGCATTTGTTTCTTCATTTGACGTTGTCTTCCTCAACTATATTTGAGTCAATCATCTGAACTGCAACATCTTCATATCAAGGATTTTTAGCTTACCCTTGACCTTCCTATGGGTTTTCTATGACTAACCTTCAACCAATACATCATATCCTGGGTTTTCTCAGCTTACCCGTAACCATTACAAAATCAAATTGGTTTCACATTGTCACGAACCATTCATTACATCAAGTGGTTTCAGTTGACCACAAACTTACATCTAACATTACAAAGTGGTTTTTGGGTTACCACGAACCAATAAAATGACTCAAATCAATGACTCAATAAAATGACAACTCTTTCTTAAACATGTGCAACTGACTTTAATGACAAATGACCTTTGGGGGACCAACTAACTCATGAACTTTATATGAGAGATATTGTCGTACATTTGAACACTTCAACCTGTAAAATCCTTTCAACGTGAACATAACATTTTTCCATTCTAGGACATTTATCCATCCACATTGTACTTGTATATGAGGCTTTGAAATTTCTTTGTTCCAACAATTTTGATGATCGTTATTTTTAAGACCAAAAATACTGCATGGATATAAATTCCAACATTTTTCTTTGGCATGTCCTATTTTTCCACACTGACTGTAACATTCTTTCTTCTTCGGCTCATGTTTTTTTACTTGGTTGGATGTTGTGGTTGTTGCACCAGGTTCATTTCTTCTGCTGTTACTTGTAGATGATTCATTTGTTGTCGATGATTCTGTTTTCACAAATTTGATGTTGCCATTGCTCGTGTTGCCTTCATAACCAAGGGCTTCGTTTCTTGGTTTTACATATACTTGTATGGGCTTATGGATACCTTGAGAATTCTTTCCTAAACCTTTATCATCATAACCCATTTTATTCAAAAGTTCTGAACCTATTCCTTTAATAAGTTTTTCAAAGAAACCCATTTCAACATCATCACTATCATCATGATCATCATCATTTTGAGCATCATCATTTGGAGCCTCCGAACAAGAGAGAGATATATGTACATCAACATTATTATCATCAACCAGAAAACAAGAATCACCTGAACTATCAATCTTCTGAATCAAGTCACTAGTATCACACATTGCATCACACTTTACTTTTTCTTGTTGCAGTTGTTTGACTTCATTTGTGAGTGCTGACAATACATTCTCCTTTGCCAATAGTTCTTGTTGTAGTGATTCTATCAATTTGTCCATTTGATCTTCAATTTTAAAAATATCATCCATAAATTCATCTAATAATGTCAATTTTTTTTCTAGTGTGTCAATGCATTTTGTAATAGAGAAAACAAATTCATGATAGATTTCATTGTCTCATGTCTTGAATTCTGCAACTTTTCCAATTATTGATTGATTTTGTTTTGTAATCTATCTATTTCTTGCAAAGCATCTTTAAGGTCTTGTTGTAATAATTCAATTTCTTGATTAGTTGTTTGAAGTCTTTTTCCTCCTTTACCCATTATGAATTGTGGAATCACTCTCGTTTGTTGAAGAATAAATACAATAACCAAGATGTTGGGTACAACCGATCATGCACCCATCTCTTCAAATACATTGATTATGAGGGTGTCAGGTGCCACTGAGCATGCACCCAAAATTAATACTTCAAATATTATGATTTGACTCAAACTTCACCTCTTTACATCAATAACTTGACTTTAACAAGACTAACTTTTAACCCACATTTGAACTTGACTTGAGTCAATAAATCACCCTTTCACTCTCAACCTTTTATTACTTAACTTACATACATGAACTCAATAAATCACCATTTCACTCTTAACCTTTTATGACTTATCTTACATACATGGACTCAATAAATCACCATTTCACTCTCCACCTTTCATTTGAACCTTTCATACACTCATTTAAAATGAACTTTTACATGATAAATAACTTTAATTTACTTCATTACATAACTATGTACCCACATTTTCTATTTATTAAGGAGATAAATCATCATTTAACTTTCCTAACACTTCAACTCATATATATATGCACGTGAATGGCATCACTAATACATCATTCACCCCACTCCTTTAAAAATTCACCATTAGTTTTAGTATGATGCCATTAATATGGAGCATTATCATAATAAAGGCACTTTCCTTTTTTTTAAATTATAGAACCTCTCACTTTTCTTGTTTTCTTGTGTGTGGCCTCTTTTCATTTTTAGAATGTGAAATCGATCCAAAAAACAAAAACAAATACCTTCAATCTATATGGTGTACATCTTTCAAATTGTTTCTCCGGCAACACAATTCTCTTGAACCGCCACGTCCATATGTGAACTAATTTGCTTGGAGTAAGTAAATATCCACGGTGTTGTAAACTTCACACTCCTTCACTCTCCAGGCGTATTTATATAGAATTACACGACAAGCTCCACGCGGTTGTAACTTCCACCAGTCACACGCAAACTTGCAGGTCGCACCAATCAGTAGTCTTTTTGGCAGATAGCACTCTCGCTGCTGCAACATTTCTTGACCAGCGCACACGTCACACAATCTTGAAACGCATCAGTAGAGAACTGGGTAGACATTGTATGGCTTTCTGGAGGCCGACGGGATCGTGATCGCTGCTCGACACACTGGTACTAGATCGCTCAGTCCGATGCAAAGACTCCTTCATGCATGGATTTCACTATAGTGGAGGAAACGATTCCAACAATTCAGGTAGAACACCAACTCAGAAGAGAGATCGAAATACAGAGTCACCTGCGACATCTCAATATACTTCGGTTTGTATGGATACTTTTATGATCAGAACCGCGTATATCTAATACTAGAATATGCTCCAAGAGGTGAGCTGTATAAGGAGCTACAACGCTGTAAGTGCTTTAATGAAAAAACACGCAACTACTTACATTGCATTACTGACACGGGCTTTATTTTATTGCCATGAAAAGCATGTGATACACAGGGATAGCAAGCCGGAGAATTTGCTGATTGGTTTTAAGGGTGAACTGAAACTTGCAGATTTTGGATGGTCTATTGCTTCTGCTTTTTTACCAAATGTAGGAATTATGAATCCGTCTAAGAAAAGAAATATATGGAGGAAACAATAATTTCAACGGAGGAAAGCATTCACTGCAATGCATGGAATTACAGTGGAGATAGAATCGCTGGAAACTCAACAGATCAGGCGTTCAATATGAAAATGGCATCTAGATTCCTCATATCACAACAACAATGAGCATCTCTGTTCTCATCTTTTCTCACAACCACATCGACCGGTCAGCAACACCGATAATGTAGATAGACAACAACTGACCTGGTGCTAGGACTTCAGTCTCATTTTAATGCAAGAACCTAGGCACTGTCGACTGCTTCTCTCTCGCCGTTGACAATGGAGGCACAAATTTATTGTGTACATGTGACGTTGTCTACGAGATTCAACACCATAGTGGCCCAGAGGTTCTCTTTGTCATAGTCATGGATACACAGGTCGCTAAACCACATGCCCTTTTCTGTTCTTCCCTAATCCAAGACCTAGCACGGATTTCAAGAGGTCTCAAAGATAGATTTTGAATCTCTGTGAAAAACTTGTCAAGCAAAATTCTCTTGGACATTTTTAAAATTATTTTAATAAACAAGATAAGTAAAGAATGAAATAAGTAGGCATCATGTTGCTAGAAGCTAAAGAAATTCAAACAGATGATGAAAGAGCTCTTTAATTTGTAGGTTAATGATTAAAGGATTTGGAATGGTAAACTTTCAGCATTATACAATAACATTGATCATTTTTGCTTCCCGTCCATAGTTTCACTTTTAGCAAATTAGAAAGCCCCTCATTTTTCCCAAAATCATTTTATTTCCCCATGTTTTGTTTTTAAAGAAAATATACTTCAAATTTTAAAAGAGTTAGTTGAGAATAGACTTCATATATGAACAATGAGTTTGATTGGGTAACATGTACAGTTAGTTAAGGGTTAATCTTGTGTTGAGTTATATGAGTTGGTTTTCTTGAGAACAATAATCATTTCTTTCTTTTCATAAATGTCACTTTTTGTTAAATACAAACCCATCACATCCCATGTATCATTTGATGTCCTTATTCTAAGTAATGATAGTTGTAAAATGAAGATCAAGCAAGTTAATTTTGGATGAAATATGTAAAGTAATGGATTGATTGCATGCATGCTTGTGTGTTGACTAATAGGAACCAATGTTTTAAAATTATCTATTAGGAAAAGTAATTTGATGGTTGATTAGTCTTTTTCGCTTCATATGCTGATCTAAGTTTCATTTTAGGCAATGAGATTTTTCAGCAGAGGAAGCCATGGTAGAAACAGGAACAGAGGTAGAGGCCCAAATAATTTTTGGCATATGGGAAATAAGAGATTAATNCCAAAATCATTTTATTTCCCCATGTTTTGTTTTTAAAGAAAATATACTTTAAATTTTAAAAGAGTTAGTTGAGAATAGACTTCATATATGAACAATGAGTTTGATTGGGTAACATGTACAGTTAGTTAAGGGTTAATCTTGTGTTGAGTTATATGAGTTGGTTTTCTTGAGAACAATAATCATTTCTTTCTTTTCATAAATGTCACTTTTTGTTCAATACAAACCCATCACATCCCATGTATCATTTGATGTCCTTATTCTAAGTAATGATAGTTGTAAAATGAAGATCAAGCAAGTTAATTTTGGATGAAATATGTAAAGTAATGGATTGATTGCATGCATGCTTGTGTGTTGACTAATAAGAACTAATGTTTTAAAATTATCTATTAGGAAAAGTAATTTGATGGTTGATTAGTCTTTTTCGCTTCATATGTTGATCTAAGTTTCATTTTAGGCAATGAGATTTTTCAGCAGAGGAAGCCATGGTAGAAACAGGAACAGAGGTAGAGGCCCAAATAATTTTTGGCATATGGGAAATAAGAGATTAATATTTTCAATACACTTTGACGTTGATTTAGAGGAATTCAATCATCTTCTTCAGATTGGTTTCCTTAACCTGGCTAGCCAAGGAGCCTTCCATCCCTATCCTAGGCCTGAGAAACCTCTTTATCAGCATCACCCTAACATTTCTAATGTTCATGTTCCACCTTATGTATCCCTGCAGCCAGAAGTGTCTGTCAATGATGACTGGGAAGATATTTGCTCCAGTTGATCATGGTGGCTAGCCCACAATGTCCCTACCATTACTACCTCCTCCCCTGTAATGTTCCCAAGCCAAGATGCCAAGAACATTTCATTTTCATTGATTTTTATATGTTTTCTGGTTGTGGCATTTCATTAAAAACTTTGCAAACTTAAGTCTCATGAGTTGCGCTAAGGGTTATAAAGGTTATTCTTTGTGTGTTTGCAGCAAGTAAATGATAGCAATGCAACAATGGAGTGTACTCAACAAGATACAAGATCAACAACATAAGTAATAACCATAAATACCTTAGATCTGATTTATTAATAATAGATCTTCGACCTCATACAAAATGGTGGAGATCTGGAATACATATATGAGAATAACGTATATGACTAATAAAGTCTCTGAGATATAGGGTAGATGAAGATCCAGGCTTCCAAAAGCCTCTCCAAGCTGTAGAACAAAGAACCTAGATGATCCAATTCAATCCCTAGCTGTCGTGTGATGTCACCTCTCTAAATAATGCGCCCCTCCTGGCTGTAGAAGACCAATAATTCGGCCTCTATGAAGATGGCTTCCAAACCCTCTAATAAAGATACCAAACTATAGATCGTGCCACTAGAAACCCCCTGGTGAAGTCTCGAGCTAAATGATGAAGTTCTAACCCACCAAATGACTTAATCCTCAATCTGTAGTGCACCCTCATGCTCTCCACTTGTGCCAAACTCCAAGAAATAATCTGAAAGAGAAACCTCCTCTGGAAATGGCTAGGAAAGGTGCCCTAGGCCCTACAAAGAATACCCATAAGTCTTTTTCCTCAGAATCCTTCTCCTCTACCTAGATCGAGTTATTCTCCTCAAGGTGGTGCGCCCCCCTCCTGGAAATCCCCAAGTGTTGCTCCCTAGCTCTCTTTGATCTTGTGACTGATGTAGAACCACCTGTAACTGAGTAGATCTGATGTAGAATGGTGAGGGAGGAATATTTCACCTCTGTGACCAATCTTGGATCACGATAGGTGGGATCTTTCACCATTGAGTTCATCTCTAGGGTTTGTTAAGTCAAAACCATCAAAACCCCCAAGTGCATGGGCTCACTAGCAAGAAGCCAGATATCAAATGATAATCAACATAATGAGAGAATAGAGGCCCATGTCTTTCTTTTATCCTCCCTTCTCACCTTGTCTCTCCAAGTGAATTTTACTTTATTTAATTATTAAATAATTAACTAAATCACTTTAATTAATTAATTAACCATTTTTCCTCTAAAAAGTAGTTTATCCCTCCTTGTGGCTTCCCTGGTCACTGAAAGTCACTTCTCATCATCCTATCCTGTAGTGATATTCCTCCTGATTCCAATGAGCTATTACACTAAGAGGTTCCTCCAAGTATTATGCCCAATATGACCCCCTTAGTGAATTTACTTAACATATAGCCCAAAATAACTCAAAATTACGAAAATCGTCGGAATGCAATGAAACCAAATCCAAGTTGTACAGAATGGATCAAAATGATGAAATAAGATGAGAGATGCAAGATGGACCCCAGAAAACCCCTCAATAACCCTTGTACTCACTATAACATCCATCTGGCTACTCTGGTCATCATAACAATCTGTAATATAATGATGCCCCAAAGTGAGGACATTACAGTCCTCCCTGCTAGAATATTGCTTGTCCTCAAGCAATAACTGAATCAATCCATATATAATATCAGGGTCCCATGTCCACCTGTGGGACACACAGTAAGCTCCATCCAAAGCTGAACTATCATGCACTCTATCCCATGGGTCCCATATCAGGACGTGAACTACAATACCCTGTGAAGCATAATCCTGAAACATATCAATACCATGAGTCTCGTGCAAATGACACATGGCATCAACCAGGAATGAGCCCATCCTCCAAGTCCATACCAAGACCAACATGATATCCACCAACTGCACATGTTGTTTCCCTAGTGAGGTACTGCAAGACCTCAATGAATCACCCTTAAGTGACGTGCTCCCTGCAATATTGAAGTTCAATGGAAAGTAAAAATAACTTTCCCCTGCAAGGGTCCACTCGCTTCCATCAGTCAATGAATTGCTCAACCTTGCAATTCTCAGGTCCCATGCTAGTCTCTACCAAAGATCACCACGTTGGTGCTTCACTACTCTGATCATGACTATCTTCTCACCGTGTACATACTAGATCCCCCACTCCTAGATCCTCACGCTGGAATACATGTGGAAACTGGACCTTCTATCCAGAAGTTGCATCGATAAAAGTACATCTGTGGAAGTAATATCTGCCCAACCATCTCCATACTCGGTCATGAGTATCAAAAGGGAGAAATTATCTCGCTCCATAGGACAAGCCCCCTGCAAGCCCACTCAAAACCAACCCAGAGTGAAGTATGTGGCTCTCTAGTGGAACCTGGGTCATCATAAGGTGAAACAACCTATTAACCAAATGGAATCTCGGATCCCATGGAAAACTTGGAAGTTTATCACTTCCAATTCCCACTAACTGCTCCTGTGTCATGCTGATCACTTTCGGAAGCCCTCCATGCTCATCACCCCGAGGATCTGGATTTGTGTCGCCCTTTGAGATGTTTGTTATCCCATGGCCTAATATTCTCACCATCATGCACAATCTCAATTGTCTACCTATAATGATCCACCACNAACCAAATGGACTCTCGGATCCCATGGAAAACTTGGAAGTTTATCACTTCCAATTCCCACTAACTGCTCCTGTGTCATACTGATCACTTTCGGAAGCCCTCCATGCTCATCACCCCGAGGATCTGGATCTGTGTCGCCCTTTGAGATGTTTGTTATCCCATGGCCTAATATTCTCACCATCATGCATAGTCTCAATTGTCTGCCTATAATGATCCACCACTATCTTGTTATATGTCGTAAGAGCACTCCTGTCAGGTGGTCTTGGCCTAACAACTCTCCATGTCCTCTACCACTGTCTATCTCCCCCGATGCTGCTGTCAATGATGAAAGTGTCGGAAAAGGATAACAGAAACATTTGTAGCTAACTGTAGGACTGGAAAGTATCATATGCTTTGGTCAATCCTAAGGATTCAACAAAAGTCTCATCCATTGATACCCATGGTAAATACTCATCTGTAGTCATCATTGAACCCCAATCATCAGGTACAACTGGGGGTAAATCCTCCAACTGTTGGTCAACCACTCTCCATCCCTCATCTCTCATGCAACTGTTGATACTGTGGAGGTGATCTCTCAGAACTATGTGTTGCCGCAAAGGAGAGACATCTCCATGCTCCACTAAGTGTGTCTCCTCCCTGCAATCCAATACGTCCCTCTGAATCCCACCGTACACCTCGACATGTCTTTGTGTAATATCACTCACCATTGTATGCTCTTGCATACTCATGTAATATATTGTACACTCTTGCAGCATCATGGGTCCTGGGTGTACTACTGGGTCAACCTCTACTACTGGGTCAACCACTCCTGGGACACAAATGGAAGTGTCCTCATAACTTCCCCTAGCTCTGGAGTTCCCATGTGTATGTGAGTGCTCAATTGTCTCAAAGATCCTCGTGGAGGGTAGCTCCTGCGCCTCTGGATAATAACTCTCCATACTCACCAGTGATATTAGGTACTCCTCATGCTCCTCCATCAACTGGTGCTCCTCTGCTAAACCACCAAAATCCTCTAGCAATGTGACTGAAGGATATATTTGACTCTCTACTAAGATAGATGTAGTGGATATCTGTCTAATATCCTCAAGAAGCTCCACTGATATGGACTCTGATTCTTGAAGGGTTGTATGTGTGCCTTTCAAGAATCCTCGTGTGTTCTCCAACTCATGAGTGAGTCTGTCCACCTCCAACCCTTGCTCCCTCAGGGCCCTGTGATACATCTTGCCAACCTCCAATAGATAGTCTCTTTCCATCAACAACTACTGGTAGTCGGCCCTCATCATAGTCATCCTCTTCCCAAGAGTATGAAACTCATCCATGGAAAGTCCCCCATCTGAACTATCATGTGCCATCGATGCCCTCCAAAAATAATATGCCACCAATGCATGTGTGTCATCAATGTGTCTAGTGGCTGCCATGATCATGTCCTCACTGACTCTCAACTGTCATGTCCTTCCAAGTATCGGGACTCTTGATCACAGTCTTGTTGAGGTGCTACCTCATGCCCCTCATTGCTAGTGTCAACCCTGGAATCCCCAACAACACTCTCTGCAAAAGGTAAGACACTGAACTGCCCCCTATCCACTATGCTATCGGGTCCTCCTTTATGCCATTGCACACCATCACCAATTGCTATATCCCACTGAATCACATTGTATCCTATATGAGAATTTGTATCCTCCTGTGCACTCATCCTACTACTATCATATGCGCCTCGATCCCATATAGATGTGTCCAGACACATTCCATGGTCATCCCGACCAATAAGGAGTGCATCCTCATCACTATCAACCGGTCCTGGAAGTAAGTGTCCTGGATCAAGATGTCAGTCTCCACAACCTAATCAAACAATGGAGTCTCCAAAAGAGGTGACCCACTCTCCTCATAGGCATGTGTAAGATCAACTATCTCCAAGTCATATCTCTCATGAGGGTCTATCTGTCCCTGGTGTGCAATCCATGCACAGGGATCCACTACTATATCAATAATGCCACTGATATCCTCCTGTGTCATGGATATCATAGGTGTATGAGAAGGTACCAATTGTGTCATAGTCAATATAGGAACCTCATCATGCCTAGGTGCTAACATGTGTGGATCTCTACTAGTATCACCACTCTGTTGAAGTGTAAGGTCATCAACGCTATGTGATATGACTGCTAAATCACAGGTGCTATCATCCTTTCCATCCAACTGTCCCTCCAATGCGCAAGGGTCACTATCCTCCCCAAGCATGCAAGATTCACTAGCCTCTAAAAGTGTGCAAGAGTCACTAGCGTCATCAGACTGCTCCAAATAAGCATCTATCGTTGCATCCTCATACACCTTTCATCCTCACTGTCATGGTGCACCTCAATAATGTGTCTCTTACCTTTACCTCTACATCTATGATCTGGTTCCCAAGGCACTTTGAAGCTGCAACAAAGTTGCCTTCTCCTAATGGGTGTAGGAATGCTTTGTTCTTCCTTCCATCTACTAGCTGGTAGTGATGCTCTCTCTCCCATTTGTCTGCATAGTGCTCTAGTATGTTGTATGTCGGCTATCAACTCACGTAGGGCTAACTCCAATTCATGTCTATCCATTTCTCCCTATGGAAGACCCCTCAAACTAGAAGGAGTCTAAGTTCTAGATGCATGTGCTAATCCCCACTGGCTAGTAGGATCAACACTCTGATACCACTGTAATGTTCTCGAGCCAAGATGCCAAGAACATTTTGTTTTCATTGATTTTTATGTATTTTCCGGTTGTGGCATTTCGTCAAACACTTTGCAAATTTAAGTTTCATGAGTTGTGCTAAGGGTTATAAAGGTTGTTATTTGTGTGTTTGCAGAAAGTAAATGATAGCAATGCAACAATGAAGTGTACTAAACAAGGTACAAGATCAACAGCATAAGTAATAACCATAAATACTTCAGATCTGATTTATTAATTATAGATCTCCGACCTCATACAAAATGGTGCAGATATGGAACACATATATGAGAATAAAGTATATCACTGATAAAGTCTCTGAGATACATGGTAGATGAATATCTAGACTTCCAAAAGCCTCTCCAATATGTATACCAAAGAACCCAGATGATCCAACTCAATCCCTAATTGTCATGTGATGTCACCTCTTTGAATAATGCGCCCCTCATGGTTGTAGAAGACCAAGAATTCAACCTCTATGAATACGGCCTACAAACCCTCTAAGAAAGATTCCAAACTATAGATCAAGCCACTAGAAACCCCCTGGTGAAGTCTCGGTCTGAATGATGAAGTTCCGACCCACCAAATGACTGAATCTTCAATTTGCAATGTGCCCTCCTTCTCTCCACTTGTGCCAAACTCCAAGAAATAATCTATCAGAGAAAAATCCTCTGGAAAGGGCTAGGAAAGGCACCCTATGCCCTAAAAAGAATACCCATAAGTCCTTTCCTCGGAATCCTTCTCCTCTACCCAGATCGAGCTATTCTCCTCAAGGTGGTGTGCCCCCCTATTGGAAGCCCCAAGTGTTGCGCCCTAGCTCTCTCTGATCTTGTGACTGATGTAGAAACCACCTATAACTGAGTAGATCTGATGTAGAATGGTGAGGGGGGAATATTTCACCTCTGTGACCAAGCTTGGATCAAGATAGGTGGGATCTTTCACCACTGAGTTGATCTCTAAGATTTGTTAAGTCAAAACCCTCAAAACCCCCAAGTGCATGGGTTCACTAGCAAGAAGCCAGATATCAAATGATAATCAACATAATGAGAGATTAGAGGCCCCTGTCTCTCTTTTATCCTCCCTGCTCACCTTTTCTCTCCAAGTGACTTTTACTTTATTTAATTATTAAATAATTAATTAAATCACTTTAATTAATTAATTAACCATTTTTCCTCTAAAAAGTAGTTTATCCCTCCTTGTGGCTTCCCTAGCCATTGAAAGTCACTTCTCATCATCCTATCCTGTAGTGTTATTCCTCCCGATTCCAATGAGATATTACACTAAGAGGTTCCTCCAAGTATTATGCCCAATATGACCTCCGTAGTGAATTTACTTAACATATAGCCCAAAATAACTCAAAATTATGGAAATCGTTGGAATGCAACAGAAGCAAAGCTAAGTTGTGTGGAATGGATCAAAATGATGAAAGAAGATGAGAAATGCAATCTGGACCCCAGAAAACCCCTCAATATCCCATGTACTCGCTATAACCTCCATTTGGCTACTTTGGTCATCATAACACTCTGTAATATAATGATGTCCCAAAGTGGGGACATTACAGCACGAGGATCTTTGAGACAATCGAGCACTCACATACGCATGGGGACTCCAGAGCCAGGGGCATTTATGATGACACTTCCATTTTTGTCCCAGGAGTGGTTGAACTTCATGTAGAGGTTGACCCAGTAGTACACCAAGGACCCATGATGTTGCAGGAGTATATATGAGATTACATGAGTATGCAAGATCATACAGTGGTGAGTGATAGTACACAGAGACACGTCGAGGTGTACGGTGGGATTCATAGGGACGTATTGGATTGTAGGGAGGAGACACACTTAGTGGAGCATGGAGATGCCTCTCCTTTGCAACATCACATAGTTCTAAGAGATCACCTCCACAGTATCAGTGGCTGCATGAGAGATGAGGGATGGAGAGTGGTTGACCAACAGTTGGAGGATTTACCTTTGGTTGTACCTGATGATTGGGGTTCAATGATGACTACAAGCAAGTATTTACCATGGGTACTGGTGGATGAGCCTTTGGTTGAATCCTTGGGATTGACCAAAGCATATGATACTTTACAGTCCTATAGTCAGCTACAGATGTTTCTGTTAGCCTTTCCCGACACTTTCATTGTTGACAGCAACATCGGGGGAGATAGAAAATGGCAGAGGACATGGAGAGTTGTTAGGTCGAGACCACCTAACTGGAGTGCTCTTACGACATATAGCATGATAGGGGTGGATCATTACAGGCATACATTTGAGACTTTGTGTAGGATGGTGAGAATATTAGTCCATGGGATAACAGACATCTCAAAGGGCAACAAAGATCCGGATCCTCAGGGGGATGAGCATGGAGGGATTCCGAAAGTGATCAATATGACAAAGGAGCAGTTAGTGGGAATTGGAAGTGATAAAATTCCAAGTTTTCCATGGGATCCGGGAGTCCATTTGGTTAGTAGGTTGTTTCACCTTATGATGACCCAGGTTGCACCAAAGAGCCACATACTTCACTCTAGGTTGGCTTTGAGTGGGCTTGTAGGGGCTTGTCCTATGGAGCGAGACATTTTCTCCCTTTTTATACTCATGATCGAGTATGGAGATGGTTGGGCAGATATTACTTCCACATAGGTACTTTTATCAATGTAGCTTCTGGATAGCAAGTCCATTTTCCATAGGTATTCCAGTGTGAGGATCCAAGAGTGGGGGATAGCTCATGCGCCTATGGATCATAAATCTCCTTACTCACCAGTGATCCTGGGTACTCATCATGCTCCTCCATCAACTGGTGCTCCTCTTCTAAACCACCAACATCCTCGAGCAATGTGACTGAAGGATATATCTTACTCTCTACTAAGAGAGATGTAGTGGATCTTTGTCTAATATCCTCAAGAAGCTCCACTTATATGAACTATTATTCTTGAAGGGTTTTCTGTGTGCCTTTCAAGAATCCTTGTGTGTTCTCCAACTTACGAGTGAGTCTGTTCACCTCCAACCCCTGCTCCCTCGGGGCCTTGTGATACATCTCGCCAACCTCCAATAGATAGTCATTTCCATCAACAACTGCTGGTAGTCTACCCTCGTCATAGTCATCCTCTCCCCGAGAGTATGAAAGTAATCCATTGAAAATCCCCCATATGAACTATCATGTTCCATCGATGCCCTCCAGCAATAATCTGCCACCAATGCATGTGTGTCATCAATGCATCTAGTGGTTTCCATGATCATGTCCTCATTGTCTCTCAATTGTCCTGCCAAGTATCGAGACTCATGATCACAATCCTATTGAGGTGCTACCTCACGCCCCTCACTGCTAGTGTCAACCCTGGAATCCCCAACAACAATCTCTGCAAAAGGGAAGACATTGAACTACCCCCTGTCCATTGTGTTATTGGGTCCTCCTGTATGCCACTGCACACCATCACCAACTACTAGCTCCCTCTGAATCACATTGTATCTTGTATGAGAAGTTGTATCCTCGTGTGCACTCATCCTGCTACTATCATTTGCTCCTTGATCCCATACAGATATGTTCAGACACATGCCATGGTCATCCTGACCAATAAGGAGTGCATCCTCATCACTGTCGACCGGTCCTGGAAGTAAGTGTCGCATCAAGTTGTTAGTCTCCACAACCTGATCAAACAATGGAGTCTCCAAAAGAGGTGACCCACTCTCCTCATAGGCATGTGTAAGATCAACTATCTCCAAGTCATGTCTCTTATGAGGGTCTATTTGTCCCTGGTGTGCAATCCATGAGCAGGGCTCCACTACTATATCACTAATACCACTGATATCCACCTGTTTCATGGCTATCATAGGTGTCTGAGAAGGTACCAACTATGTTATAATCACCATAGGAACCTCATCATTCCTAGGTTCTAACACGTGTGGATATCTACTAGTATCACCACTCTACTGAAGTGTAAGGTCATCAACACTATGTGATATGATTGTTAAAGCACAGGTGCTATCATCCTGTCCATCCAATTGTCCCTCCAATGCGCAAGGGTCACTATCCTCCCCAAGCGTGCAAGATTCACTAGCCTCTACAAGTGTGCAAGAGTCACTAGCATCATCAGACTGCTCCAAATAAGCATTTATCCTTGCATCCTCATACACCTCCTCATCCTCACTATCATAGTGCACCTCAATAATGTGTCTCTTACCTTTACCTCTACATCTATGATCTCATTCCAAAGGTACTTTGCAACTATAGAAAATTTTTCTGCTCGTAATGGGTGTAGGAATGCTTTGTTATTCCTTCCATCTACTAGCTGGTAGTGATGTTCTCTCTCCCATTTGTCTACATAGTGCTCTAGTATGTTGTATGTCGGCTATCAACTCACGTAGGGCTAACTCCAATTCCTATCCATCCATTTCTCCCTATGGAAGACCCCTCAAACTGGCAGGAGTCTAAGCTCTAGATGCATGTGCTAATCCCCATTGGATGGGAGGATCAATGCTCTAATACCACTGTAATGTTCTCGAGCCAAGATGCCAAGAACATTTCATTTTCATTGATTTTTATGTGTTTTCTGGTTGTGGCATTTCGTCAAACACTTTGCAAACTTAAGTCCCATGAGTTGTGCTAAGGGTTATAAAGGTTGTTCTTTGTGTGTTTTCCACAAGTAAATGATAGCAATGAAACAATGGAGTGTACTCAACAAGATACAAGAATAACAACATAAGTGATAACCATAAATACCTCATATCTGATTTATTAATAATAGATCTCCGACCTCATACAAAATGGTGCATATCTGGAATACATATATGAGAATAAAGTAAATGAATGATAAATTATCTAAGATACAGGGTATATGAATATCCAAGCTTCCAAAATCCTCTCCAAGTTGTAGGCCAAAGAACCCAGATGATCCAACTCAACCCCTAGTTGTCATGTGATGTCACCTCTCTGAATAATGCGCCCCTCCTTGTTGTAGAAGACCAAGAATTTGACCTCTATGAAGATGGCCTCCAAACCCTCTAAGAAAGATTCCAAACTGTATATCAGACCACTAGAAACCCCCTGGTGAAGTCTCGGGATGAATGATGAAGTTTTGACCCACCAAATGACTGAATCCTTAACCTGCAGTGTGCCTTCCTGCTCTCCACTTGTGCCAAACTCCAAGAAATAATTTGACAGAGAAACCTCCTCTAGAAAGGGATAGGAAAGGCACCTTAGGCCCTACAAATAATACCTAGAAGTCCTTTTCCTTGGAATCCTTCTCCTCTTCCTATATCGAGTTATTCTCCTCAAGGTGGTGTTCCCCCATGCTGTAAAGCCCCAAGTGATGCACCCTCTCTCTCTCTGATCCTGTGACTAATCTAGAAACCACCTATAACTAAGTAGATCTGGTGTAGAATGGTGAGGGAGGAATATTTCACCTCTGTTACCAATCTTGGATCAAGATAGGTGGGATCTTTCACCATCGAGTTAATCTCTAGAGTTTGTTAAGTCAAAACCCTCAAAACCCACAAGTGCATGGGCTCACTAGAAAGAAGCCAGATATCAAATGATAATCAACATAATGAGAGAATAGAGGCCCCTGCCTCTCTTTTATCCTCCCTGCTTACCTTGTCTCTCCAAGTGACTTTTACTTTATTTAATTAATAATTAATTAATTAAATCACTTTAATTAATTAATTAACCATTTTTCCTCTAAAAAGTAGTTTATCCCTCCTTGTGGCTTCCCTGGCCACTAAAAGTCACTTCTTAGATAGTTTTGGACCCCTTATGTGCCGAGGGCACTTTTTGTACTATGTATTTGAGGGCTTAAGAACAACGATGTATACCAACTATTTTTTAGGCTTTAATTCCCACTTTGCACTCGTGACACTATTTATTGACACACACACACACACACACACACACACACATATATACATCTTTTCTGTCTTATGGATGACATTTTTACAAATGTATTTACATGTGTATGTGTGTGTTTTACTTTTACATGTGAGCAACATGCCAATCTAATACTTGATTAGCTAATGTATCAGTTAGATGGTTAAACCTCCTAGGAACATTAATATAAGTAATATAATCAAAAGATTGTTCTAAGAGATGTACCCTAAGGAATCGTCAGTGAAGAGGGATCATAAATGTGGAAACCCCATTTAATTGGGACATGACCAATTGAGCATATAAGTAAACCCGAAGGCGAGAAATACCATGTGACAAGGAATCACATAGTAATTCTATCATTGCACTATACTTGGAAACATTATTGGTTGCTTCACCTAGACAAATACCTTTGGAATATAGCAACTGACCACTCGGTGTGAAAATCACCCAAGCTGCGGAAGCAATCCTCTATGTGTGTCAACTAGCGTCGTCCGCGAACCCAACATAAACCTTTGATTCACTTGACATCTTCCACAGTGAAAAAGAGAACATAAATAACTACATGTTCATAAAACAAAAAGACAAAATTGTATAAAAAAATATAAATATATACAAGACGTCACACTCAAGCGACCGACCTAAGTGAAATAATTATTAAAGTAGAGCCCATTTCTAGGCTCCACTAAGGCATTACCCTTGAAATAAACCAGACAATAGGCACCCTTCTCTAAGACCTTTTTCACAATGAAAGGTCCAAACCACATGGGTTTGAACTTGCCTTCTCCCAAAGGACATTTGTCTCAGTCGTAGACCAGGACAAGATCACCTTCAGAGAAAATCCGAGGGTGGATAGACCGATCATATTGACACTTGACCCGTTGCTTATGAGCCTCATTAACCAAGGCTGCATCTCGACGTTGCTCGAGATATAAAATACGTTCCTCAAGCGGTGTAGTGTCACGAAGTAGCTCCACTGACAACTTCAGATAAGGGATTTCATTCAATGGGAAAGACTACCTCCAGCCCGTAGACGAGTTGAAAAGGTGAAAAATCAGTAGCAGTCTTTACAGAATTTTGATAATCCCACAGTGTTGAATATAACATCAAATGCCAATTTGACTTGGCCGAATTGATTGTTAGTTGAAGGATAGTCTTGATAGACTTATTCACATCTTCTACTTGACTATTATTTTGCGAGTAATAGGGTGACGGAATTTCTTATTTAAACCCAAGCTTTTCTTTTAATTCAGTCATCATTTTTTTTTGGAAGTGACTGCCATGGTCAGTGAAAATCTCCTTCGATATACCGAATCTAGCTACTATGTGATTGAAGACGAAAAGGGAAGAAGTTTCCCCATCATTGTTAAATGTCGGCATAGCTTCAACCCACTTAGTGAAGTATTCTATTGCTATGATGATATAGCGATTCCCCCTGACAGAAGTCGGGTGACATGTATTGAAATAAATCCCCCACTTGGTGAAGGGACTGACAATAATAACCGAAAACACAGGAGTAGGACGTGCCCACATATTTTTACAGAATATCTAGCATGGATGGCACTTCCTGGCCGCCTCAACACAATCTTTTATTAACGAGGGCCAAAAGTATCCAACGCGGAGAATCTTTTGGGATATTGCCAACCCAGACAGATGACCACCACATGCTCTGGTGTGATAGTCATTCAAAGCAAGCTAACAAGACATCGTAGAAGAATGCAATCCACCCTCGACGATACAAAGTGCCATTGAGGATGAGATAGTT
>JASDQU010585579.1:9792-21964 GCA_032191745.1 Picea mariana | reverse complement strand
ACTGCAATTGCAATTGTAACTGGAAACTGCAACTGCAATTGTAATTGCAACTCCAGTTGCAACTGTAATTGGCAACTGCAACTATAACTGGCAACTACAATTGCAACTAGGACTTGTGCACTTGATGAGAAGAGTTGTGATTATGTGTCAAAATGAAATGATCCAACCTTTATTTATGCAGTTTGAGTCACCTTTAATTTATTTGTAGGGCTGACTTGTTCTTTTGTCATCAATATATTCTTTAATGCTTTGTGAGGTTTCTTTAATAGTTTAATGGGCTTTGACTTGTCTTCTTGGCATTTCTTCTTTACTAGAAAAGTTGTTTATGAGCCTTGTTGATGTGTCATCTCCTCACATGCACATCTAATTAATATAGGGCTCTAATGTTGAGTAGATTCACCGAGAAGCCCCTCATCACAAGGGGTCTCTTGAACCTACATCTTCAACAATAGACTAGATTTGTAAACAAGTCAAATCTACCCTATAAAAATAGATCACTACATCTTGCAGTAGGAAATGTGAGAGCATCTCGAGTCTTTATCACTCGTCAAATCATCATAACTACTAGGACAAATACTACACTCGGGCCATTCATCACTATCCAAATTAGCATGGCCCTGTGAGTGAATGTATCATTATCTCTTGCTCAAATCAACATGACCAATATGGAATAACGTCTGCCCAATGTTGCTAACTGGAGAAACATCAACATCCTAGGCCATTCACCACTAGCCAAATCAACATTGCCCCGTGAGTGAATGTATCATCCTCCCTTGGTCAAATCAACATGACCAATCTCGAAGAATATTTTCTCGATGCTAAAACATCAACACTCCCTCTTAGCAAGGGGGACGTTCTGCATCACACCAAGCTTGTCTATGAAGTATACAAACTTCACCCTAGATAGAGGCTCGGTGAGAATGTATGCAATCTGCTTATCTGTGGATATGTACTAGAGATTTATTTCTCCCTTCGGCACCATGCCTCGGATGAAGTGATATTTGATCTCAATGTGCTTCAACCTGTCATGAAATACTGGATTTTCCAAAAGGTTCACACAACTTTGATTGAAGCAATGTATCAAGTTCGTCTCTAGCTCCTGATCAAATAGTCCTGCAAGAAGCTTTCAAAGCCACACTGCTTCGCGATTTGCAACACCGGTTGTGATATACTCTGCTTCTGATGTACTGAGTGCTACTTAATTTTGCTTCCTGCTAAACCAAGATATCATAGTTGATACTAAGTTGAAGCAGCACCCCGAGGTACTCTTTCTATCCACTGCACTCCCTACCTATTCAGAATCAGTATATCCCTGCAGCCTCACTTCACCACCTGAGACATATCTCAGACCATATCCAACTGTACCATGTAGGTACCTCAACATATGTTTTGCTACAACCCAATGGAAGTGCCTCGGCTCAACCATAAACTGGATCAGGGTGCTCACTGCAAAGAAAATATCTGGCATGGTGTTAACCAGCTACATCAAGGATCCAATCAACTACCTGTACATAGTGGGATCCACCAAATTTGAATCTAAAGTTGAATCACTCAGCTTCTTCAGATTTTTCATCATAGGTGTAACCATGGACTTGCAGTCCATCATAACGAATCTACTCAAGATATCAATTGTGTACTTTCCTTGTCCAAGGAAGATCTCAACTACTTTTTGCCACACCAATCCCAAGAAATAATGCATCAAGCTAAGATCCTTCATTTAGAACTCTGAGGCTAACTCCCTCTTGCACCCGACAATGAGTCGCTTTGCTCTCGTAAGGAACAGATCATCAACATACAGCACCAAGATCAACAGATCACCATCAACAACCTTGTAGTGAAGGTCGGGATCTACATAACTCTTAGTGAAGCCCAAACTCATCAAGTACCCATCAATCCTGGAGTATCATGCCTTGGGAGCTTGCTTGAGTCCATACAAGGCCTTCTTTAATCTACAAACATGAGACTCATTCTCATGTATCACAAATCCCTGAGGTTACTTACACTTTTTCCTCAATCACACCATTGAGGAATGTAGTCTTCACATCCATCTGAAGTAATCTCCAACAAATAACTAAAGCAAGAGAAATAATAGCTCAGATGGAAGTGTACCTGGTGACTAGAGAAAAAGTCTCCTCATAGTCCACTCCCTCTTTCTGAGAGAATCCTCTCACCAGAAACCTCGCTTTGTATTTCTCGATGTTGTCATCTGTTGCAAGCTTAATCTTATAGATCCACTTGGAAGTCACCACTGACTTCCCCTCTGATCTTGGAACTATCTCGCACATATCATTCTTCATGATGGACTAATACTCTTCCATCATGGCATCCTTCCAAACTTGTTGGCCTGCTACCTCCTCATAACTGGAAAGTTCGAAATCAATGATGTGACTCATCAATGCCATATAACTCGAGAACCTCTAAGGTTGTTTTTTCTTCTTGAAAGTGTTAAGGTTTAAGCTATTATTAGGTTTCTTTTCAATTTACTAGATAACCATAGCATAGATAGGATCATTGAGAGAAACACAATCACAAGATACACAACATTTATCTGAGAAACCCTCATGGGGGAGAAAACCCAGCAAAAACTTCCTTAATATAGATAGTCAATGCAATGCCAAGACAGTAAACCAAAACACTAGAGAATATCCAACACTGAGCAATGCCCCTCTCTCTTCCTTCTTCTCCCAACTACAGCTACCAAACTTGCACACTGGATGAGCGAATGAGTGAGTGAGATAATGAGGCTTTGGCTTCCTTTATTTATAAAAACTGGCAGGCATTGGAAAGGTGTCTCTTCACTGGGCAGGGCTGACTTGTCTTCTTAGTGATTAAAACCACTTTAATTAGCCTGGGGGTTGACTTCTTAATTTGCACAATATATTTAGGGTTTGACCAATTCACAAAAGGGGATTTGGTCAATTACAATGCCCAACATGGTAAATCCACAAAAGGGGATTGATTTAATGAATAATAACTCAATAATAAATAAAATACTCTTTGGAGTTACAATATTTCAACACTCCCCCTTAACAAGAAGGGTATTCTACAACATCATCAAGAGAGAGAGAGAGGGCAGCAATATCAACAGCCTCTGGAACACTAACTGGCATATCTATAAATCATCAGAAGTTTTTCTCATCATCAATATCATCATCCACAACAGGGAGATGGAATGGAATCATCATCATCTGCATCAACATGGATTAGTATAACACTAATACATCATCATCATCAATAACAGCACAAGGCTAATACAACATCAACAACAACAGCATCACAACACAAAGGCTGGAGCATCATCAACATCAACACTAGGCTGGAAATCTTCAGCACGAAACTGGCATCTCAACAATATCAGCACGAAGCTGGAAATCTTCAACACAAGGCTGGCATCACAACAACATTGGCATGAAACTGGAAATCTTCAGCACAAGGCTGGCATCACAACAACATCAGCACAAAGCTGGAAATCTTCAGGATGAGGCTGGCATCACAACAGTATCAACATGAAGCTGGAAATATTCAACACAAGGCTGGCATCACAACAACATCAGCACGAAGCTGGAAATCTTCAACACAAGGTTGGCATCACAACAACATCAGCACGAAGCTGGAAATCTTCAACCCGAGGCTGGCATCAACATTACTCCCCCTTTCGAGGAAGGTCCTTTCAGACTACACCAAGCTTATTTCGAAAGTGCTCAAACTTTAAAAGAGACAGAGGCTTGGTCAACACATCTGCAACATGTTCATTCGTGCTAACATACTGGAGCTTTATGGCTCCTCTCTGCACCATATCACGGATGTAATGATATCGGATTTCTATGTGTTTTGACTTGTCATGGAACACAGGGTTCTCTGTCATATTTATACAACTCTGGTTATCACATAGAATCACGGTTGTTTCCATCTCGAGATCGAATAGAACTATCAACAAATTCTGAAGCCATATGGCTTCACAACTGGCAGAACATGCAACAATGTATTATGCTTCTGTCATGCTGAGAGCAATGCTTGATTGCTTTCTACTCTGCCATGAGTTCATGGCTGACCCTAGACTGAAACAACATCTTGAAATGCTCTTTTTGTCAGAGACACTTCCAACCCAATCTGAATCGGTATAACCACTCACTCTGAAGTCATGATCTCCATTATAACTGAGACCAAACTCTAATGTACCCATAAGGTACCTCATCACATGTTTTGCAGCAACCAAGTGAACATGTCTGGGCTCTACCAAAAATTGACTCAAGGTGTTCACAACAAAACATATATCTGGCCTGGTGTTCATCAGATACATCAATGATCCAATGATATGTTTGCATAGCGTAGTATCAATAAGTTCTGACGAAGTGTCAACTAGGAGCTTCAACTTTGTTTCCATGGGTGTATTCATGGATTTTCACTCCATCATATCAAACCTCTTAAGTATTTCAACTGTATATTTCTCTTGGTTAAGGAAGATCTTCTCTAGGCTCTGCCAGACCTCAAGACCTAAGAAATAGTGCACTGGTCCAAGGTCTTTCATCTCAAATTCTACAGTGAGCTTCTTCTTACACTCAGTGATGAGATTTTCTTCTCCAGTTAGAAATAATTCGCCCACACACAATAGCAATATAACAGGCTCATCATTCATAACCTTGAAGTAAAGGTTAGAATCTTCTTTACTCTTGATAAAGCCCAAGCTCATCAGGAAATTGTCAATTCTTCCATACCAACCTCTAGAAGCTTGTTTCAATCCGTACAGAGCCTTCTTCAATCTGCATACATGGGTCTTTTTGTCTTCAACTTCAAGCCCTTGAGGTTGTTCTATATCCACTTCCTCTTCTATGACACTATTTAAGAAAGTTGTTTTGTGTCCATCTGGTGTAACTTCCATTGCATCTTAGTTGCAAGGGCTATGATGGTTCCGATTGAAGTGTATATGGCTACAGGAGCCAATGTCTCTTCATAGACAATGCCTTCCTTTTGAGAAAAACCACAAGAAACAAACCTTGCTTTATATTTCTCAAAACTTCCATCAACAACATGTTTTATCTTGTATAGCCATTTGGAAGATACCACATCCTTGCTCTTCAATCTGGGAACTATTTCCCATACATCATTCTTTATAATGGATTCGCATTCTTTTGTCATGGCATCTGCCCATTCTTTCTCTTGAATGGATTCTTCAAAGAAAGTACACTCCTCTAAGATATCACACATCAAAGCCATATAATTGGAGAATGGCTTGGGTTTCTTGACTTGTCTCACGGTTCCTTCGGGTGCACCATACTTCTCTCCATCTTGAATAATTTCCCTTTCCCACGCTGGCTTTCTCTTGTGGGAGATCGTCATATGGGGAGGTTCTTGAAATTCTATTATGTCATAATCTTCTAAAATCTCCTCATCAAGGGAAGTTATGACTTCCCTCAGTGGTTCTGCAACTCTGGGAGCTACAGGTTCTTCTTCATATACTTCTTCAAGCTAGCATCTTCTTTATTTCTTGAGTGTTGCATCTTCATCAAAGGTTACATCTCTGTTGATCTCAATATGATGGTAACCTGGTATGTATATTCTGAAGGCCTTGGAGACCTCACAGTATCCAACAAATATTCCCTTGTTTACTGAAGGGTCCAGCTTGGTTCTCTTCTCTTTCGGAATGTGTACAAATACGGGATAGCCAAATATTTTGAGATGGATTACTTATGGCTCCTTTCCAAAGAACATCTCTTCAGGGGTCTTGAACCCAAGTGCACTATGGGACAATTTTTTATGTATATACATTGTTGTTCTTGTTGCTTTTGCCCATAAGTTCATTGGAAGATCTTGATCATGGATCATAGTCTTCATTGCTTCCATTATACTTTTGTTCTTTCTTTCTGATACACCATTTTGTTGAGGATTGTAGGGAGTGGTGAGCTCCCTCTTGATCTCGGCATATTTACAAAAGTTTACGAACTCTTTTGAGGTGTATTTTCCTCCATTATCTGACCTGAGTATCTTGATATTTCTTTCAGAGAGATTCTCTATCAAGGCTTTGAATTCCTTGAATTTACCAAACACTTCATCTTTTGATTTCAAAAAGTAAACCCAGGTTTTGCGAGAATAGTCATCAATAAACGATACATAGTATACATACCCAGTGATGGAGGTTGATGGCATTGGGCCACATACGTTTGAGTGAATGAGCTCTAGGACTCCTTCTGCTTTACTGTCTCTCTTCAGGAAAGATGTTCTTTCCTTGTGCACATCCGTTGCACACACCTTCATGGTCAACCTTGAGTTATGGTAGACATGTGATTGTCTTGCTTACATATGGTAATGCCTTGTAGTTAATGTGAGCTAGTATTTTATGCCAAAGTTCACAGGGATTCTCAATGGAATGAGTCAAGGCTGCTTCGAAGTGACATTTTAGTTCATACAAGCCACCCTCTTCTTTTCCAATAACAATTGCTTCTTCCACGGTTTTTCCTTTGGGCCATGTTATCCCTGATTTTTAGGGATAACCAAAAGATCATGTCTCGAGGCCCGCAGTTCCTAGACATGGAGTACCGAGAGCAGGATTGACTCGAGCATAGCCCTAGAGGGCCCATCCTTTTCTTCTCTCATCAGATTCGTCTTGTCAGCAACAGCAGCATCCATCACCTTCAGCTTGGTCTTGTATCAGAGGAGGTTCTTGCTCCATGAGGTAATTGGTCCAGGTATCATGGTATGTGTCACTTTTGATCACTAAAACCTTTGAATATATGCATCTGATTCCTTTTATCTCTAACAACCGCTTGGATCTTACATTAGCCCACTTGACCATGATCTGGGAGATTGACAGGGCATACTAGCAAGCCTGTGCCCATAGGTTTGGGTTTGCCACTGGGGGATTTCTGAAAAGCCATCGTCCACTCCCCTCATAGCACCACTATTTCATCTTATCTTCCACTCACTTGTCCCATTCCCCTTGTCCGGGCATTGGGTTGATCTGTTTGTAGGATTTCACCTTATCTCGTGGGAAGAAGGGGCTAAAGGCCCAGAAGGTAAAAGCAGTCGGTAAAAGATAAAAGCCTAGAAATAAAACCTCGAGATGCTTTGCCCAGGGATCCCAGAGAAGGCAATAAAAAGCCTCTCAGTAAGAAACAAGAGGGACCCGAAAAATATAAACAAGACCTAGTAAAGAGGATAGGGAGTCTCATCACGAGCCATCCTATTAGGTTCATGGGTACCTAACAGCATGACATTGCCACCATCTGGTTACCACGCCAGGGCAGTGACCTTTAGTTGCATGGCCAAGGGAAAGGGGGTCTCATCACGAGCCAGCTTTATCATCTCTCTGAAAGTACTTGTGGGTAACACTATCAGCTCTGGTCACCATCCCAAGGTAGTGTCCTTTGGTTAGCCCTTGAATAAAAAGAAAAAGAAGAAGAAAAAGCAAATAAAAGAAAAGAATAAAGGCAAGAACGGGTCCGGAAAAATTGCATCCATGACAGGTACGTCTCACCTTCTACAAAGGCACCCACAGATAACATCATGAATCTCTAGCTCTCACTTCACCCACATGTCTGGACATCCCCAGCCACATCACCTCACTTACATGGCTTGGATGAAACCTTCCTAGAAACTTCCCCTTTCTTGTGGATACTAGCCCAATAAGATGTCTTGTCTTTTTCTCCAGTCTTGTATTGTAGGTTTTTGTAATGTCTTTGAGCTATTGATTGATGTATTAGGTTCTTATGCATATGTTTGATAATATTGATGATGAAACATGATCAACATTGTTATGATCCCGGTGACTGATGAGCCCATGCAGGGCGTAGCTTCTGATGTGCAGGATTGTGCCCGATGGACAGGTACCATTTGGACCGGTACACATGGGGAGATGATCAGTTCGGACCTCCATGGGGCTGAAGATCCCACTAGATGGATGTTGAGACCCCATCAATGGACAGAGACAGGACAGTGGTTGATTAGGGTCTTGCACCGGAGAAGAAGAGGATGTTCCATCAGAGGCACTTTGGCGGAGCCCGGCCTAGGGGGAATGACCCCTTTTTAGTGGAATGTTGGCCTTGGAAGGCTCTAGACGCCCCCATCCTCACCATGATGTCATCCAACTTCATGGACATTCATGGAGGCAGACTGGGCAGCAGTGGCACGTGTGGCATGTTGGAGAGGCCCCTAGGGGGCTAACATTTTGCTCCTGGATGTCTCATCTGCCCTAAAAAGGGTTAGCGCCTCCCTTGAAGGGGATTTTACCTTTTTTACAGCATAGCTAGGGTTTTAATTTGACAATTTAATATAAAAAAAATATTGTGGTCTTGTCGGCCATTTTTATGACCTAAAATTAATTAAGGTCATTGATACAGTATATATTGAGGAGTTTTAGCCTCATTTTAACATAAGACATCACTCACTCATTAGTGAGGTCTGATTTTTGTGCCCTACTTGGATAATTTTGCTGGTTTAGTGAGGCGCACTTGTTGAAGGAAGGCATTTTTTGGCATTTCTCTTGAAGGAAGGTTTACAACTAGGGTTTGCATGTTATTTCATGGTGATATCTAAGTGTTTTTTCAGCAAAACTTCTTGATTGAATGGTTGTAGTCTTATATTCTTGCATATGTTTATAATTTGCTGATCAAAAACCCTAGGTGACAAGCACACAAGTAGGTCCTTGTCTCATGTCCCCTAATAGAGAAATTTTCAGCCATTGAAGAAGGAAGGAAGAGCCTAGCCATAGCTACACTCTTATTACTTCTTCTCCCTAAGCTAGTCGTACTTTCTGAAGTCAAGAAGGAGGATACATCCCGAGCCTAGGTTATCTACACCTAGGGTCATCCTGCTTATAGGGTTTGGTGATAGAGCCTTTCTATAGCAACACTCTCCCCCACTACACTCTCTAGTCTTGATTTATCTTTCATGCTAGTCGTTTTTTCCAAGTTAATCTAAGGAAGGAGAAGAGAGCACGAGGCCTTGCTTTAGCAACACCGGAGTGAGCCACTCTCCCCTAGGGTTTTGATTCTAAGGCCCTACCATAGCAGCACTTCAGAACCCTTCCCTCTAGTGCTTATTCTCCTTCAACCCTTGCGTCCTCTTCTAAATTGACTCCATTAACCCTTAGGCATTGATCTTGGATCTACAGCGTTGAAGTGAAAGTGATCAAACAAACTCTCAAACTTTTGCTAAAATTGAAACCCTAACTAACTACTAACCCTAGGAATGCTGACGTCACCCTTGGTTATTTCAACTTGAGGCGGCAACATTCATTTTATAAGCAATTAAATGGTGTTTAAAGCATTTATTGAATGAGGGATTGATTGGATACATTGATTGCTACATAATCTTGATATTTATTGGTGGAGTGATATTATTTCATTGCTATATTAACAAGCATTGACTTCGTCAATATTTATTGTTATAATTGCTTATATATTGATATCAGATAGTCTTATGAAGTACTAACCCATTGAATCATAGCTTGCACATATTGGTTTGTTGTTGCTTTGTTCCGGGTAGGTGTTCTTCTTTGGGCCTTCACTTCATTATTGGTTGTTTAGTCGGGACTATCTATTTTGGTGGTGACCTGTGAAGGGGGGACTTTACTTTTGACTTTTAAACTTTTTCCTCTTCAAAAATCTAGGTTACCGGGGACGTATCCCCTGGGCCTAACCTACCTAAAGAGAAAGAACCTCCCCATCGTGGTGACATTGGGTGGAATAGGTTCCTGTTACACCAGTTTGGCTTTCTATCTTATAGCCATTTGACCTAGCTACAAACTGTGCGATAACATTTTGGCGCCGTTGTCGGGGAACACTGAGTCAATTCTCCTCAAACGACACATCTTTTCAGTAAGCCTTGCCTCGGAGACCTTTTCTTACAGGCTTACCTGGCGACTCCACTAGGGTGTTTTTCCCCTTTTCTTTGGTAGTTTCAAGTAAACTATATAGCGACTCCACAAACTAAAAGGAGATTCAATAATCCTCCTTTGTCTTTCAGAGGGAAGCCTCCCTTGAACTCTCATATTGTCAAATCACTTTTCGGGAAGAGCCTTCCTTTAAGAATCATGTCTAGCTCCCAGACCGCTACAACGAACCCAGCCAACAATCAAAGGCAATGGTCATCTACTCTTTCAAGTCGTTAGACATGTCATCCATACCTGGCTACCCTAGGCAAATGCCACCCAATTGCCTAAATTTACCGATACTGATGCAATCAGTGTCGAAGAGCATATGAGCAATTTTTGGGCATTCTTTCAGCTTCACCCCATTAGCGATGATGTTGAAGATATAGTCATGAAGTTGCTCTCTGCTACTCTTTCTGATGCCTCAAGGCGTTGGTACCTAAGCCTTCCCGATGGAAGCATCAAAACTATGGACAGACTTGAAGAGGCCTTTCTCAAAAGATGGAGTGTCAAAGAAGATCCTAATATGCTTCTCACACGGCTGAATAACTGACAAGGTAAAAATATGATTCCCAATTGTTTGGTGTCACTCTACACTCTATCACTCATTTGTCAACCCAGGGCTTATTGTGCTTACGAGGCACTCTTGTACAATCTGCACAGAAAGGAGAACTAGCCTACTGTATTTATGATTACGAAAGCAATAAGTCAAAAAACTCTAATCCTTTCAGTCTTCTGGTGGTATCTCTGAAAACTGAGCTCTCTGGAAATGTCATAAACTCAATCTTTGAATGTTCACTTGACTGGGATTCCCAAGAATTGTGATTCTATAGCAACTATGCGTATGTGTAAGGGGAAATGCTAAAGTCTATAAAAACTCAAAAATTACAATGTTGTGATCACAAGGGTAAAGTGTTTAATGATCTCGGTTCTTCACTCTGTGATGATGCCAAAGTTTATTGCGATGGTAGATTCTTTCACCTAGGCTCTGTTATACATACCCAGTTTCATCTACACATACCTAGCGTTCATAAGGTGTCAGGATAACGATAAGTCTGATTTTAGATGTTGATTGAAATCTATTCACCTTAACAATCTTTAGCTGGCATTATTCAGCAAATATCCAGGGCCATTATAATGCACATAAACATTACTCAGCAAATTTTGAAATAAATCTTAAAAATTAACAATATGATCAGCATATATCTATTTAATTATCATGCATGAATTATCTAACAACAAAGGATATAACAGCAAGATAAATAATACAGGTTATACCTATGAGTGGGCCCTTGCTCAAGGTACTCATGTATTCACACTTCAGTACTTATTCACAGGGAAATGATCACACATACACAGCAGAAAATATATATATATATATATATCAGAAATTCAGAACTCAAGACAGTATTCACGTAGCTCATTGTATGATATATCTCAAGATAATACACTAAAAAGAAGAACTGTCTGTGCTCAACCGAGCATACAAATATATATACAAACACTTGGCTAAAGATAGCTCTACACAGAGCGCCAATCCTAGATTCTAGGATACTGTTTGAAACAAATTGATGCTTAATGCCCCCACGTATCCCCTGGCTGTTTAAGTCTTAGATGCGTTGGGTAAACTTGTTACGCACATTTCTGTTTTGGATTTATCATGTGCGTTGAAGTGAAGATACTAAGAATCTTCTTTAATGCTCATGGTTATGCAACCTCCACGCTGGAAACTATCAGTCCTTCCACTCGTTTACATGTAAGGTGTCCACTCAAGGCATGTCATAATGTGTAAGTGTTGATGTGTATATAGAAGTGGCTATGTGCTGGAAATATCTTCTTAAAATATCATCATTATATATCTCAAAATTGTCTTGCATTGATACGCATCTTCATATGAACCTGGGGCCTTGCATTATGCAGCTAGAACCTGGGGTCTTGCATTCTGTAGCCATAGTTAATATCATTGAAATCCACAAATATTTAATAAGTCAAATATTTTCTAAAGTTCACTCTAATTCTAGTTTATAAACAAAAATCAAGAAGATTATGTGGCAATAATAGTATCTTTGATAAAGATGGAACTTTGTAAAGATAAGTATGTGGAAAGTATAAAAAGAGGGGCAAAATGTCTATGTATCTAGAGGAAAATAGGGAACAAAAAGATGCCAAAATGGGGGTTCATCAATAACCTTGCCAAATATGAAAATGAGTCTATTAGGGAGTTCCATACCAGATTCGAAACTTTACTACAAAGAATTCCCGCAAGCCATCATCCGAAAGATGATTACCTCATCCATATTTACACCA
>JASDQU010585578.1:30870-48055 GCA_032191745.1 Picea mariana | reverse complement strand
CAAAAGTCATGTGGGCCCCGTTTGGGTAAGTTGGTGCATCAACTTCCCGGGGTCGTAACTTTTGCATACGATCTCCGTTTTAGGCGTGTGATAGCTCGTTGGAAAGGTATTGTCAAGGAGATTCATTTTGGGGGCTCAATTATGCCTTCGACTATCATTGAGAACCTGTATCTCAAAAAAAACTTCATTTAGGACTCAAAATGGCCCCGGAAGTTAAAACCTGCTAAAAATAGTAAATTGCCAAAATGGCCAGAAAACTATTTTGAGCCATTTGGAAAAGGTGGGTGGCCCCCGATATCCACCTGGATCACAGATACATCAAAATGAGGAATTATTCTCAAAGATCTAGATGTCCCCAACTCATTATGTTGATTTAAATGAAGTACTACACTCTATGGGGCCTCCTTTGTTGCAATAGGTACTACCCTCTCATAGAGCCTCAACACCTGATCATACTTTAAGGAAAATTTTGAAGCTCCTTAATATGGAAAAAAGTTTGGAAAAATAAATATATTATCCACACTCATTGTTTTTGGGAAGTCAGGCATGGAAGCAATGCTTTATTTTGGGATGAAACATGGCAGGAACTTCCTCTTTTCCACCACAATATGGATATTCTTTCGAATGGACATGAGTAGAATTTTCAACTTCTTCTTCTATGTGGCCTCGGCCACGACTTTATGTTGCATCTTAGCTAGAAAATGTTTGACTAGATGTAATTTGGCACTGTATCATAAATTAATGATGCCATCGATTTAAAATTTAATTAGATGGCAAATTTCCTCCATCCAACCAAAAGAACATTTCTATTAATTTTGTCTTATTTTTTTTTCTTTCTTCAAAAGTTTTGTTAGTCAATGTTGGAGATATTAACTCGTACTTGTCTTGTTCTTAAATGTTCATGAATTTGAAAAGGATATATATTGATTCGATATGTCGACATGGTATTTTCCAAACATTCCTCACAAGCTCTCTAGGCTCTCCCAAGAAGGAAGAAGAGGAACCCCTTCTTCGACCGAGACTCTTAGTGATCAATGACAATCTCGTCAAAGGAGATTATCAAACTAGACTGTGAATAAATCAACTCTAGAATGTGATCAAGCAAGTGATATGGTTGTATCCTTCTTAGAACAGTTGTGCATTGATACTCCTACACCTAAGAATGTAGGGAATACCTCAGGACAAGAGAATGTTTTTAGTAATTTTCTTTGATTTTGTTTATTTTTGTATTTTTAAATTTATGTCAAGTTAAATGTTGTAATTACTTTCAAATGTGTGTGTATACAATAATTTTAGAAAAAGGGATGACAATTAAAGACAGAGTGGGTGTCACAAAAATTCCAATGTTGGTGCAGAGGGTGAAGGTGGATTTAGGAGGCTGCGTTATCAAGAAACAAAAGATTACACATCTACATCCACCTATCCTTTGGATGTTGGTGATGAACTTCCCTGTGAATGGATTACTAAAGAAATGACCCTTGATAGATGTTGAGTTGTTAAAAGGAGGTTGGAAAATGATTTGTAGGTCTTGAAAATCCCTCAGGAGAGTAAACAAAGCTTGCAGATTGTTTTGCATTCATTGCAAAACTTTATGGACACATAACAAAAGATGGGGCCAACCACTGACAATTTTATCAGTCTAATGAGGCGGTGAAAGCCAGAGGTGATGGGCTCTGATAAATGGGAAGCAGTAAAAAATAAATTTTCAAAAGAAACGCAATTTCAATGTTCAATTTCAAATTTGGGACAAAGCAGGAGATGTTGAAGGTGCAATATTTTAAGCACCCCGACATTGTAGGACATCTGTATAACAGATTTTTGGTAGCATATGAGAAATTGTCATGGAACAATGAGGTTCCATAGTATTTTGCAAGACACTTTTATGTATATATTTTCATGGACACACGCCCTAATTATACTAGTCTACCATCTGATTATTATGGAGCTGGTAAAGGAAGGGTATATGATCGAAAAGGGGCATATCGAAATGAGACATTGAAGAGGCCTCCATGACCTTTAGTATATCGCCCAACAACGGAATTTTCTTCACATTCAGAGTTGCGAGCTTCATCAGAGGTTGGAAGAGACGCTAGGAATGAAATCAGAAAAAATTTGAAAGCGATTTTTTATGGTGTTGATGTTGGCTTGAATCGTCAGCGAACGGAAGTTAATTCTCAGGCCATATTTGTTTATAAAATAGATGAGGAGTTAGATACCATGTCAGTAGAAGATATTAAGGAGTATGCAAAATTTTATTATGGTGGTTGGAAGAAGGTCATTCAGAATGATGACCCGGACAACAAATCGGTATGTGTTCTAGTTAGTAAATGTTTTACGCATTTAAGGATAGTTTACCTCTAATTCTAGATTTAGATACATATCATTGTATCTATAGAAATAATTGAGTTGTTATTGTCATTAATTTCATTTTGGAGATATGTTAAATGAATCCCCAGTAAATAGGGGACTTGATTCCACAAGTTTAAATTTGAATGGGTTGAATCAGGTATGTGTTTTCTAATATTCACAGATGAACACTTTAGTTGTCTAATCTCCGATATTTTGAATAAGATCAACAACATTTATAATTTCATATAAATGTGAACACATTGAATCCTATATTTAGTTCTTAGTTTTGTTGTTCATAGATCCTTATTCCATCTCCTATTACTTGGGCATGCTTGTATCTATTCTCATTGGGAGAGTTTGAAGAGGGTGGGAGTTCACAGGTATCATTGCATGTGTTAAAAGCATTTAAATTTAATGTGTTAAAATCATTTAAATTTAATTTTCAAATTTTCAAATTTGAAATGTGTTATATAGGGTAATGTGGAGAAGAGAGTACATGAGAGTGTGCTTGGGAGGGAGATTGGGATTGAGGAGGAAGCGGAGGAAGAACCCATACCTGGGAAGAATGCATCAATTCATGATGATTCATAAATGTATGTTCATTGCACATTTGTGAGTTTTAATTTGATTTTATGTTTTTTTTTATATAAACGTGTTCAAGCTTATGTTGAATAAGCTTAAATTTTTTTCTTTTATCAATTTTTTGTTTTCTCAAATTTTTAGTTTATCCTTTTCTATTCAACGCTTTGATAAATTATTTTGAAATATATAGAACCCCTATATAATCTTATCGTTGTCTTAAATGGTACATTCAAATTTATTTAAGTTTAGATCATGATGAAGACCTAACTTTGAACTTGAACATTTGATTATTTGATAATAGACTCTATCCCACATCAGAAAATGGGAAGTTTCTAAATTTTCTTCGATTGCATTCCTTTCCTTCTTGTCCAAGAATGGTGTAGTATGGACATTTTTGTTTTCTACATACAACGAAGTGAATTCCTTCTTTCCAGGGTATTTTCAAACTCTTAATTAAATTGGTTACTAACCACAAAAACCAACATTCAAGTAGATTTACAAATAAGCTATGCATATGTATATGTGAGCTAGCTCACACGTAATTTCAAAGAGCGTTTGATTATATGTAATATGAATACATCCCAAAGATGAAATATTTAAATGGTTTTTGAAGAATAACTTAATATATGTGCAGATTTGTGTTTTATTCATGTACATGAAAGATTATATGAGAACATTTATTCCACCAGAGAAAGAGGAGATAAGTATTTTCTAGATTTTCTGGAAGAATGGTTTTTAAAATGGAGATTTGTGAACTTTGATAGATATAAGTAATTTCTTGGAAGAATGGCTTAATATGGATATTTATAAGTCATTTAATTTGAAATTCGATTATGGAATTTGATTATATGACCACTGCGAAAGAGGAGAGAAGTGTTTGACTACTGAGGAGATTAGTATTTTACTGTTGAGTAAATAAGATCAAATAAGATCACCTGGGATGAGAATTTCACCTGAAGGATTTGGGACTATATCCACAAGAAGATAAGTATTTCATTGGAAGAATGACTTAATATGGAGATTTGTGAACTTTCTTCATACACAGTTCTATATTTAATTTCATATTATTATCTAACTCTGAAAACAATTTTTTTTTACCAAGAACACAGTTTTTCTCTTTAAATTTTTTTAAGATTTTAGATAAGATTTTACAAATTGTTTAAATCATGTATGCTTAATGTGGAGAGTAACTATTTTGGAAGTTTTGGAACTTTCTGAGGGAAAATATTAAATCTGTTTAACTTTGGTTGGGTATGTTATTATTTCTTATTGTTTATTTAATATTTAGTTAAAGTACATATATGCTAATATGTGTTATTTTTTTTTTATTATCATTTTTTATTGTTACAGATGTTTAATTTATATTTGGTGGAAAATATGTTTACATTATATTTAGTGGAAAGGAGTGTGTTAGAGGATGAGACTTAACTCTTTTGGTATGCATGTCAATTTTGATTTAATCACAACTTGTTTTATTTATCTAAATCTAAAGTGGTACATGTGAACATTTTATTTTAAATGTGTACATAAATTTTATTCGAAATTTTTAATTTTTGAATTTTGTTTAATTTTGCATGTTTTAATTGTAAATTTTGTATTTTTGAATTATGTTTTTTTTGCAGGTTTGAATTACAGGTATGAAGTGATCTATCTTAAAGTGATGGCTTAGAGTCCATAATATTGGAGTTAAATGTCTTAGTTTTTGCTATCATCCTAAAATGGATGTGGAACATATGTATTTGGCGGTGTAACTATTCAAAGTTTGATTATATATATATATATATATATATATATGGAATTCAAAATATCAATTTATTTAAGAAAATTATCAATTTATTCAAGAAAATGTAAAATAAAAATTATAGTTTTTCACTTATAATTTTAATTTTGTTTGATTTGGAAATATGGTTGAAAATAGTCAAAACAAGTCATCACATGGGCTATATTTTCTTTCACACCACTACTATTTTATATGATTTGTTCAATGAGAGTTTCACTATGAAGCTTATAAGACTTTGTTCTTATTTAGTAATATTGATTTTCTTCTTTAAGCTAGCTATAACATAAATATGGTTTTCATATTCTAACTTATGTCTTTATAGGACATTAATTTTGTTTTTTCTCCATTTCTTCATTGCACCACAATTTATGTTCCATAAATGGTAGGATTGTGGCATTTCCATTTCACCAATAGAGATCTCTATGAAATTAAAATATGAGAGTCTCTATCTTTACTATGTCAATGTTGAAATAAAATTTCATTGTTGTTAATTTGTTAATCAACAATACTGATGTAAGAATAACTTTGTTTTAGTTTGGTTCAATACTTGTCTTTATAGATTGTGGTGGTATGACCAATGCTCAAAGGTGTCTGCACTAAGTTGATGGGAAAAAAGTGGCAAATTTGTTAGTTTTGAACTAATGTTTTGTATATTCTCCTTCTTACAATGCATTAAATTAAGCATCAAAATCTTAAATACTTTCCTACTATGTATTAATTTAAATGTTTCCTTTTATGTTATAGGTTATCAAAATTCAACATAATCATGTGTACGAAAGAAGTAAGAAAATTAGTGTAACAATGGGTTAGAAGACATAGAAAGAAAAAATCACTTGAACAAATGGAAGAATGAAGAAAGCCACTATAAATATTACAAAGTAAGAGAGGCATGGTCTCACATTTACATCAACATCTCAATGAAAAGTTTTAATGGTCTTTGAATGGTAGGCTTCTGGTGTTTCCATTTCACCAATAGAGATCTCCATGAAATTAAAATGATGGGAGTCTCTATCTTTACTATGTCAATGTTGAAATAAAATTGCTTTGTTGTTAATCTGTTAATCAACAATACTAATGTAAGAATAAATTTGTTTTGGTTTGGTTCAAGACTTGGCTTGATAGATTGTGGTGGTCTAACCAATGCAAAAAGGTGTCTGCAATAAGTTGATGGAAAAAAAGTGACAAAATTTTTAATTTTGAACTAATGTTTTATATATTCTACTTCTTACAATGCATTAAATTAAGCATCAATCTCTTAAATACTTTCCTACTATGTATTAATTTAAATATTTTCTTTTATGTTGTATAGGTTATCAAAATCAACATAATCATGTGTACGAAAGAAGTAAGAAAAATAGAGTATGATTAAAGTATAATCATCCAAAGTATAGGTCAATTTAGGTTCCCTAGATACAATCTATAGGTTCTTCCCTGAAATTGTAAACAAGGTTTGGTAAACTTTATAATTCATCAAAAATACAAATTTTCTTAATTGAATGGACCATGAAAGTAAACTAAACTTGAAATGATTCTAGAATCCTAGATATTCATAAATACATGTACTTTCAATGCAAAATAAAAAATTATGTAATGTACATGTCACTTGTTTAAAGAAATAGTAATGGTGTTTCATCTTCCATTATCCGTTCATGATCGACTTTGGACATTTTCCATTTTCTAACTCTTTTTTTTTTTATTAAACTTCTATTAACTTTATGCACGTTGCACATACCAAATGACTATATTGACAACTTGTGACATCTCACTGGTAGTCTTAAAAGTGAACATGAGTATCGGTTTGATGGGTTTCTTGAAAAAAAATATCATTTCAATACAATGGATACTCTTTCATATATAAAACCAGTATCATCAAAATCTTCTAATAACCTCATCTTTTGTTTTGTGCATCGCATCAAATAATATTTCATGTTTTCACTGTTGTCTACAGGTGCAACCATGGAAAARACTTCTCCTRCAAATAATTGGATATATTGGACAACAAATAGTTCATGTTAGATTATCACACAAGTACATCTAAAAGTTATTTGAAAAAATTTAAACATAAAAATTAACTTCTCTAAAAAGATCAGAAACTTTATCTTCATCAACTGACACTATAGTTTCATTTGAWTCCATCTCCTTTGAGTTTGCAAGTGGAATTTTCCCTTTTATATTAAGTTTGGTATGTCTCCAAGMTTTAACATATTCTGCATTTTCATTTTCACAAATATCTATGGATTATGTGTCCTCTATGCAAACTGAACAAAGACAAGACTCATTTCTTCTATCAAATGAAAACACTTTTTGATAACATTTTTTTTAACTGAATGTATTTTTTGTGTCCCATTTATTGTATCGGCTTCATATGGGATTGATCTATTTACATCTTGGATTCTAACATACCAAAAAAACCTGCACAAGAAAAGAACTTGTTAACTTGAAATCTCTCAAGAAAATGATTGAAGATTGAATATAAATTTGAACACATTAAAATAAAAATATCAGGTGTACATGTGTAACATGTATATATAAACAAACTTGCGCACATCCCTTGACGGATTATTTTCATGTCTTAGCGCCATTTTTCACCATTCAACAAATTGATCAATGGATTCATATCGATCGGCATGAGGGTTCATATGATACCTTCGAAGTGCTCATTTTACACATGAACCTGCACCGTCATGCTCTCCTTTTCCATGACCAGTCTCAAAAAAATTACATCAATGTGTAATGTTTGATTTTTGATGAAGACGACACAACCAATAGAATGATCGTGAAGATTTGAACTGACCTGCACACCCATATGACCATATCCAATGTCGATTGAATCTGAAACCACATTCTTTCAATGAATCATAAAATTTATCAAAACAATGTTGTACATAATGTGTGTCATGTGCTCGATCATCACTTATATAAAAGTTATATTCTTTAATAACATGTTGATTTTCATTGGTGTTTTCTATGTTATTAAGACTTTGTTGAGCATGTCTATATAGAACATGGACAAATATCATGACTTGATTATAATGATAATATTCACTCTGTATTTCTTTTTTGTGCAGCGAATGTGTAATTCTCTGCAAAATCAACTATAGAAAAAAACATCCCTGGTGGAAACACTTCACGGGATTGTTTGAATTGTAGGTCTTGTCATCGAGCTCTATGTGAATGCTTGGTGTATTTATAAATTTATTCCTCAAACTTCTTAAAAAAATCTATCACACAGATTTTATCTACTTTCAAATCAATCCTTTTGGAAATAACATTTGAATAATGTGGATCTGTGTTATTGATATATTCATATCTCTTCCAATTGAATGTTATATTAGAAAATTATTGATCATTCATATCAATAGGATACTTTGAGTGAAACAAACTTAGATTTTCACTACGATCACATTTA
Organism: Picea mariana; assembly: GCA_032191745.1. Taxonomy (NCBI): domain Eukaryota; kingdom Viridiplantae; phylum Streptophyta; class Pinopsida; order Pinales; family Pinaceae; genus Picea; species Picea mariana. The sequence continues at coordinate 39,935 of JASDQU010585578.1, read as the reverse complement.
TTTCCACCAACACGTTTTTTTTGTATAATTCTTCACCTTCTCTTTCACATAGAATTCCAGATATAAAAGCACAGAATGTGGAAGGAGGAGGTGAACTTGGCCATAAGTTTTACCAAAATCAAGAAAAGTGTTGTAATACAACTCAAATTTCACATGATAATGACAACAAAAAGTGTCACGAACAGTGATGGGTCTAACAAACCATGGTTTTTGCTGCACAAATGTATTGATGAAAATTTTAACTTCTTTGTGCTCTTCTTTGAACTTATTGAAAAATTCTATTTGTGTCATTGGAAATATATGTTTTGAATGTTCTTCATATTGTTTTCATGTTATTATTCATCGCAACACATCCCTTCTATGTGGTGAAACATGAGATTCTGTCAACCAACAATTACGGGCCAATTCTTTAACATTTTCTGCAAGTCTATCTTTGTAGGGTTTTCTAGAAATCACTATCCAACAAGCCAGTTCATTATTTGCATCTATTTGCAATCGAAATTTTCTATGTTTGTACCATGTTTTTCTTGACATTCTCATCGTTTTTTCCATGTGTCGTGTCAAACAATCTTTTATATTTCTAGATGAAACAAYTGTTGTTTGTATCGCTCTACGTGCAACACTGRCAGTTTTTTTTTTGAGATTTCCCAAAAGTTTTTAATACACTAGTTATATTTTCAAAGACATTAWGTTTCACCTTTGTATCTTTTGTCGACTTTTGAATACCCAATATTGATGTAGCTTCTYTTAAATTTCTTGACTTTATTCGACAAAGTAAAAGTTGAGCTTGTTTTGTTATTGATTCATCTTTGAAAAAGGTATTATACATATTCTTAGTTCGATATCTTATATAATGCTTAGCTTCTTTCTTCCCAAATTTTTCAGTATCAACATTTTCTAATATTTCATCATCAATGTTGATAGATTCTCCTGCATATTTCAATTTAAAGTTTATATTAAAAAACAAAACCCTAACATAAATTCACTAAACTATATACAAGTATTCATCTTGGATTATCTAAATTTATGTACATACCTATAGGTGATTCGTCTTCTGCTTCAATTTCGGTTTCAACGTCTTCTGCTTCAATTTCGGTTTCAATGTCTTCATCGACATTATGAGACAAATCTATTTATGTTTTTTTAAAAACATCAAATCGTAATTACAATCAATTATATTAAACAATATTTTAAATTTGAATTCTATACTTTTAATATAGACAATATGTTCATGCATACCTGGTTGGACTTCTTTTTGTTGAAAATATATATTTACATTACCATTGTTTCTTTCTTCAATATTTGCACATTCTCGTTTATTTCTCCAATAATGTGTTTTCCTTTGATCGTTATGGTGAGTTTCATTTGGAGTGCGATCAAATTTTCTCTTGCACAAATTTTTGTTTCCCATGAGTATAGTTATCTGTAAAATTTATGTTCAACAAAGACTTCACCTTGAAAAAATTCTCAACATTTATCTATCAACATATAAATTGTTATTCCAATAAAAACTTGAAAAATCATCAATTACCTTCTTCAACAAAAACGAAAAATATGATTTGAAACTTTGTTTAGCTACTCTAGAAAACCATGAAACAAGCGATGAATTGTGTTAAATGTGTTCGGTTGAAAGTTTATATACGATTTGGCGTGAAATGAAACGATACGACGTGCATTTTCATTTTTTCTGATGACAGAATTCGCTCAACCATCTTTCGGCCGAAAAAAGGATTTTTCAGCCGAAAAGATTGGAAGCCGTTTAATTTTGATGGAATCCGTTAGAATTTAGTTTTTTGATCGAAAGAATTTTTTTTCGGCCGAAAGATTCTTTTGGCCAAAAATTAGAAATTGGGACTGTATCCAGAAACCAAAGAATTCCCCCAATCTTACCTAAACTTTGGAGGTTGCGGACTCCTGCAAATACTCAGAATTTGATTTCCAAAATGACACTAGCATTTGCAAATTTGAATCTAATTTCAATTCCCATAATTTTTTTTCATTTTCATTATTTTTATCTAATTTTAATTAATTTTTAAAAAAAATCATTGCATAATATTTTCAGCAGACATTATGATTCAGTAAAATGCAATATCTATATCTCTAAAAATACACAGTGAAAAAATTAGAAAAAATTATATTCATAATCCTTAAACTGATATTTTCAAAAGGGTATTTTTTTATTTTACTTTTAAGTAAAAATTATGATAGATACAAGGTGGGGGAAAACATGTGTTTAAAATCTGCAATGTTTTCAGCTTGGTCAACTTCAAAAAATTCTAGAAATTATAGTATTTATCCGTTAGATTCAAAATTATAGTCATAATAAAATAGAGTCTTTGTAGATTGTTGCAGTATATTTCGTTTGTTAAAAACAAAAGTCTAATAATAGATACACTGTTGGGGGGGGCGGGGAATAACTCATGATCATTCCTTTATTGTTTAAGGAACATATTGTTAAACAATTGTCAAATTGACATATCAAATCTTAATAAAAACAATTGAAAAATAGTCATTGTAAAGATAAAAAAATTCTTTACAAGTTTTGTTTTTACTGTAAAGTGAAATTCTAAATAAAAAAAAAAAAAATTACTTTTGTATGTCGGAAATTGAAGAACTTGTGAAAATATAGTTTTTTTCTCATAAAACAAGCAAAATATACACCCATCTTCATGATTTTACCCCAATATATCATCAGTATATCATGAGAAATAAACATAATCAACATAACATCAACATCATCACATCAAGTACACAATACCGCAAAATTTACGTGGAAACCCAAATGAGAGAAAACCATGGAATGATTTCTTATACATATCAAGAATACATTAATAGGAAGCACCAACTTCTCAATTATACAACACCAACTAGAAGGAAGAACCAACCCCTTGATTTACCATAAACAATCTAAAGGAAGCTACAACTCCCTAAATTCTCTAGATCCAACTATAAGGAGGCTACAACCCCCTTATTCTAAGGATCCAACCTGAAGGAAACTCCAACTCCCTGTGTTCTCTGACACCAAATGGAAGGAGGCTACAACCCCCTTTCCTTTCCCTGTCTTGTCACCCTGAAATATAATGTAGACCAATTGTCACTACCATTTTCATTGTCATTGTCATTGTCACTATCACTATCATTGTCACTCCCACTCTCACATCAACTTGTAACATGTCAACCTATCACTATATCCAATTTTTCTATGTCAACTTGTCACTATATCCAACCTATCGCATCAACCTATCCAACCTTTCACTTTCATTGATACTCATCCAGATCCTCTCACATGGATCATATACCAAGGACACATCTCAACTAGATTTCCAACATCACCAACACATGCATCTACCAAGCATGTACCAATATGACCAACATACCATCACAAGATATGTGTCTCAATCATGTACCAAAGCATGTACCAAACCATCAAAATGTACCAAATCAAGCATTAACTATGTACCACAACCTGTACCATAACAAGTGCATCAACCATGCACCAACACCTGTACGAAACCATGCATCAACCACGCACTAACACCTGTACCAAACCATGCATCAACCATGCACCACAACTATGTGAAATCATACATCAACCATTCACTAACACCTATATAAAACTGTACATCAACCATGCACCATAATCTATAGCATATGCCTCAACCATCAACCATGTACGTAAACACCATACCATGTACCAATCATGTACCATACCATGTATCAACCATGTACATTAATAATATACCATATCACTCAATCATGCCATACACTATATACCATAGGATATATCAAGCAAGTACTATCAATAGTGTACCTCAACCAAGTACAAACATCACCAAGAGATGTATCTCATACATCTGTTATCATATACCAAGTTTAATCCTCAACATTGTATAAATATCAATGACAATAATCATACACCATCTGTCGACGCTTCAATAGTGTACCAAGATTAAGACTCAAGCATATAACATCATTACCATGTAACCAAACAAGATACCAAGATACCAATATAGCCAAGATGTACTACTAATCAATGTACCATGCCAATATCACCAACATGGACCATGCATCAACAACACATGCATCTCAAGCATGTATCATACCATAACCAAGAATAATATGCAATGACATAAGCATAAATGTAACATGTAGCTGACTTGTTGTATGGTAATATTGATATGTAGCATTGTCATAGCCTTCAAAAACCTGTTACCAACATTTCCCCAAATCCGTCTTGTCCTCATGGGACAAAGACTACCTGTCACGAGGGGCTTCACATGACGTCCTTTATGAAACCCATGGGGGTGCCTCACGAGACACACTCAATATGACCTACGAGTTCCTACTCAATTAGTGATACATAACAACCCTTGCACTCTGAAACTCTAAAACTTTCATTATTTTCTTGCACTTTCACCATTTCCTCGAACTTGTCGTCAGATTCTCCAATAGACCAAAATATGATACCATAACATTCACAAGATAGATATTCAATGTAATTTTGTGTGTACTTATGAAAGAATCCTTGAGGTGTATTTATACTTTTTATAGTTAACATATTTCCTTATTCTTAGGGCTTATTGAATTGCTTGTTACAAGCACTTTACTAATTCATTAATTGACTTCTGATTTCCCAGGGGCTTCTTGACCATTCTTCGGGGATTCCAACTTCACAAGGTCATATCTCCTTGACCATGAGGAACCATGTGGTGTACCACCTATAATCTAAAACATCACTATAAGGACTATCCATCTATGAGTGTCTTACTTCCATTTACATTGTCCTTCATTTACATATTCCTCTACCAAGTTAAGGTACCATAACCACACCTTTGGGGATTCATGTAGACTTCATCAAATACACCCAACACATATGCTAGCATTAACCATTCCATCAATGAAAAATAACTCACTATCAATCTCAACCACATCTCTAGGGATTTCAGACTTCTGCAAGGGTTGACATCAATCTCCAAGGGTTGACATTAATGACAACCAACTTTCCAAACCAACTTTCCAACAGTGTGTGTATTTATTTATGTTCTCTATTTTTAGAATTTGAACTATTTCATACATTTTAAAAAGAAAACCAGTAATCAAATATTCTAATATCTAAAGGAAATTAACCTTTGTAGTAAATATTTTAATATTTTTTTAGATCTGTTTGGACAAACTGTCTAGTAGAATCTCCATGGAAATTTATAGATCAACTAAGGTTCACTATAAACCTAGGAACGTTAATATGGGGCACCCAAGTGGGATAATGAATATAATATAGCCATGTTATATTTGTTATCCCACTGGGTTACCTACCTTGGGACCCCATATAATCCTCCTTAGGTACATTAATAATAATAATAATAATAATCTATTTTTAAGGTCACGGCCAAGCCCAACAACAAATTGGTGTATGAGGCCCCCTCTTCCTAGTGATTTGGCTGGTAAATTCTACAGAGGTATACATACCCTAACCCCCTCTAGATTTGAACTTGTGACCTATTAGGAGGAAACATGGGTTCTTAACCATTAGTCCCACTCAAGTTGTATACTTGGCATACAACATCCTACTTGGCCTCCCTTGGTTGGATGCAATGATGTCCTTCTCCTCCTTTGCTCCCCAATCTCCCAAATTCCATCTAATAATATTGGATTCCTCCTATAATATCACTCATTTATACTTTTCTCATTCCTCCTTCTCCTATGATAATCTACCCAAACATGTTAAGGGAAGTCTCTCATGCATCCCTTCTAGCCTTCTCACCTTCCCTGATCAAGTCAAAAAAATTATTTAGCCTCTCTTGCTTTCTCTTGTTATAAATTTCATCACTTTTATACCTTTTTCTATACAAACTCAAGGTAATCCTTATAATTTATCCCTAGATGGCTAGCTTAAGGATATTCTAGCCTTTGAATATTTCCATGTTCTAATATGTTTCACCAAGTTGAATCAATTTCCATCACAAATATCACCTTCGTGGGACCAACTTGGGTCTTTTGTTTTTATTATTTATGAGAATGAATTAAATCCCTCACTTATCCCTTATCCTTCATACCCTCACCTACCAAGATTCAATGAAGGCCACCTTCCTTCTTCTTTGTTATTATTTTCATCTCTTCCGCTATTTGCCTCTGCTCTCCTTGGATTCTTCTCCAATGGCTATCTCCCACATGGTTATTTTCTCAACTAGGGCTCAAGTCGATATATCCTATTCCTAGATGGGATCAATATTTTTTCCTCCCAATCACATCCATGAGACATTGATATTGGTTTTCACTAGTTTTGTTAACTTCAACCCTTCAGAGCACTTATTTTAGGGATTTCGACCTTAATCTATAGGTCCTCCTTGGTGTGAAAGCCTATAATTGGGTTTGTAGTTCCTTAGAATTACTTATTACAACTTTTTGATAATCTAAATTAGTCAAATATTTCCTAAACTTTTCTAGTCTGAAGGTTCTATGTGAATTTGAACTTTCTTGATAGTATCAAGGCTATATTTCATTGCTTGCAACACAAACGATCTATATTTGGAAAAAAATCCCATGATATTGAAACATACACTCAATGTGTGAGGTCAAGCTACATAGTTTGAATTTTCTATATAGGCCATTCTCAGTAATAATTAGTATGATGTTAACATATTCCTTAAGTTCATACCCTTGTCCATTTCTACCATTCAATTTATCTCCGTAAATCTCTTTAGTTTTCTCTTTCTCTCATTTTATTAAAGGTACACACTTGGATTTGCCTGAAATAGGCTTGTTCTACCTTCCTAATCATAAAGGACTCACTCATTGAACACATGACATATCAATTTCCTTCATGGGATATTAAACATTACCCCTAATTTCACTATATATTAAAGAATAACTCCCAAAAAAAAATTGTTGGAATCCACTCCCAATATACTTCCTAATTTACAAAATCCATATTTTCACTAGATATCCTAGCTATCAATAATCAAATTCTTGAAATTTTTAATACCCCTTTTCATTTCTACCCCTAGTATAGGGATGAGTCTTATAATGTAATTTTCTACTACACATGCATATGATGATTCATTGGCCTATGTTACATCTGTTTCCCTACTTCCAGAACTTAAATCCCCTTTTTCCTCCTCAAAAACCCATTTAAAAACCCCTTCTGTCAAAGTGCATGTGACTTTCCTTGAAGAAAATCATGTACGTATGTAGGTTTCCTATTAGAAACCTGTGTACATGTTAATTTTAGCTAAAAAAAATATAATCATGATATTTCAAGTGGATTTTACAAGTTTTTCCATTTCCTAACTTCCTAAATCCCATGCATAATGACTCCAACCATCAAAATGGAGTATTAAATAGAGCCTTGGGGTGGAGGAAAAGAATAACCAAGAGAGTCAATAAATGCACCATTATGCTAGCATTTTGAAGATTTTCCTACAAGTGCCATGTTTTCTTACTATCTGAGATTGTCCCCTTTGTCAGGAAACCCTTGTTTCCATAATTTGCATTCTTCTTATATTGTCAGGAAGAACATATTTGTCCTTCTTAGATCTGCTAGAGTGCAAAGTGTTGGAGGCACTCCTATACATCTTCATCCTTGGGTGGAAGAACTTGGAGCCTAGTTATGAGACCTTGGTGTAGCGGTTACAAATTGTAACCAAACCCTTTTGTTGTTATCAATAAAGTATTCCTCGTTCTTGTCCATATTTTGTGTTGATTCATGTATTATATAATATTATATGTATCTTTTCTTCAATCTAACATCTAAATTGAACTAGTTATATTTAGTTAGTTACTAGGTAACTACCTATTTGTAGTTGCATACGTTTTTGTTTGCAATCTTTTCAAAGGATAGTCTTGAAGGAGTCCTGGACATAAACACATTAAATGGGATCTTCTTAAAACGTAGGATTCTTGGTATTCTCTCCTTCATATCTTCCAAAATTTAGTTACCATAAGTAGTTATTTTTAATTATCTATCTAATTAGATTCTGAGAGAAGTATCCTTTGGTTCTAATTTGTTGTGCTTCTCACTAAAAAACCATAGGAAGTAAATTTATGTAACATAATTGGCGACCATACTAGGGATTCTCCCTTTTTGGGTGATTAGGGGTGCTTTTTGGTTGTATTTATTCAGAAGTGATCGAATTAGCCACAGTCTTGTCAATAGATCGTCGACGTTTCAAATCCAAATCAGGATCCATCTTCGGGACATGAATCCTAGATTTAAAATGAAGAGAAAATATGGTATTAAATAATAAATGTGAAAGGAGACTTGGTGTCAGCTATGTTCATTTAGAAAAATTTTAATCTATCCCTACATTTCTTAAGAAATTCCAGATCAGCCACTCTCCTCTTTATTTTAACCCTGAGATTTTCTAAAACGTGAATTTCGTCAAGAGTCTCCCTACCATATAGGGAAATAATCTGATTAATGAGATTTTCGTGGTTTGGATTTTCAGAAGTGATCGGATTAGCCACATTCTTTCAATAGATCGTCGACGTTTTAGATCCAAATCAGGATCCATCTTCAGGACATGAAGCCTAGATTTAAAATGAAGAGAAGATATGGTATTAAATAATAAATGTGAAAGGAGACCTGGTGTCCTCTATGTTCATTTAGAAAAATTTTAATCTATCCCTACATTTCTTAAGAAATTCTAGATAACCACTCTCCTCTTTATTTTAACCCTGAGATTTTCTAAAATGTGAATTTCGTCTAGAGTCTCCCTACCATACAGGAAACTAATCTGATTAATGTCTTGGGCCGAGGATGTAATGGTTGGAGTGTCCTTCTATTTTGACCAACTTGTGAAGAGACTAAACTTTGTAGTATGAGAGATTACTTTGCGACAATAGTCAGAACTACCTATGGTATCATGTAGGGATGACCCCCTATAGTAACAATGATGCTATGAGGTCGAGACTAATAAACAAAATTACTCCTCCACATATATGGTTGGAATGGAATAACATAACATCACAGACTTCCAGTGGGAAAACATCACACAGTTCCTCATCCTTGAAGGGCTTGATGTCATATGATAGGTGACATTGTTGGCTGAGATGAACATATCTTCCCC
>JASDQU010585578.1:6427-19374 GCA_032191745.1 Picea mariana | reverse complement strand
TTTGGGGAGTGATGCATATTTTTATGATATCATTAGAATTTCCATTTCAGTACCTTCTGAACAAGGGGGAATTTCATTCTCTTCAAGTAAACTCCCTCAAGTCCTCAGATGGTTTCCTTTGATTGGAATGATCTGGTGGAGCCTTTCCTTCATTATGTTGTACCTTTCTAGATAATGGTTCTAGTTGACTCTATTTGAAAGGTGTTTTTCGATGTATTTTAGATGAAGGATCCTATACAAGTATTTAATCCTCCTCAGCTTGGAAATATTTGAGTTATACTAATCTTGTGTCAGCTACCATTGAGTTTTTGGCTTTCGATAGAAGACCTACTTAATGTTTGGGAATTCTTTCTCAACTTCCTATCACTTCAGGTGGAAAATTTTTCCTAGTCGATGTTTTAGTGGTGTTAGGCCCTTTAGAATTTAATATGGTTCCTGGGCATGATTATGTTTATGCTATGAATGTTGTGGTGTCTACACTCTTTCATGTGACGCATTTTCCTCACAAAGGAAGCATTGTCACTATTGATCAACTTTCATTTGATAATCACCATCCTAGTTTGACTTTAGTTCAGGTTTTCCATTTTTTTGTTCCTAGTGATCGAGTAGACTCTTCCCCAAATCAGATGAATTATGTGGCATCTTATCCTCAGTGCTAAATTTATTCTAAGAAGGATCCTTTACATTATTTTTTGGCTTCTCAAGACAAGGTATTGATGATTAATCAAGTGTTGTATCCAATGGGGGCATGGAAGCACTTTCTTCCCCCTACTAGCCCGAGTAATCTGGAATTTCCTCTTAATTCTTATCTTATTTTTTGTGAGACCTCGAGCCCTAGTATCTGTGTGTTGTCGAGCCCCAGTTTCATGTACAATGATTTTCCTTAATATGAGACCATCCTTGAAGTTATGCTTATAGATCCTTGACCTCTACCTAAACTGAAAACTTTATAGGGTTTTTACCAAAGAAACCCTTGGTCTGAGCCTAGCAATGGGATCCACTTGGAGCACTATGATGCATAAGTAGTAAGGTTGTGTGTTTATCTGTACATACTGTACTTTTAGGGTTTCTTGTTTTCAAGGTGTATATTTTAACTTTGTACAATATTTACTGCAAACAGAGTTTCAGCAAAAGAAAAAAAAATACAATGGCAAATACAAACATTACACATATATTTTTTTCCTAGAAATCCAAATCAGGAAAACCAAAACCATCATATTCTATATTCATTCATAGTGATACATTGTTTACAATACAATATACATATAGGAGAAAGCGACATCCAAAATGCTAACCCAATGACCTAGATTAGTCAACAACTTTAATTCCTTAACCGGAAATAGAAAACCATTGGAAAAAAACCATGTGTCGAAAAACCACCCAACAATGGAGATGAAAATCGACACAACAAAAAAAAATGAGGCAAAAATGCAACATGTTTCCTGAGGAAAAAAAATTCCTCGTGCAAAGAATATAACACATACCCAACACAAGGTATGTATCCCATAATACTTGTTTTTATTAGAGGTTTTTATATTGGAATTATTAACTTTTGTGTGAGTATTTTTGGTCTTATATACAGGACTTTGAAGACAATTTTCTTTGGTATTTTTTCTTCCATGTCAATCTGTTATGACAGTTAATGATCTTTAAACTAGTATATAGGTTAGATTTTCTCCTTCATCCATTTTTGCATTATCTATTTTTTTTTTCATTTTTCCCTAGGATCGACCCCACCTATTTTTGACATAGAACCTTCTTTTTTGTTTTGAAGTTTTGTAATTCATGTGGCAAAGCCTATTGTTCATGGGTTCCCTAGTTAGAACCTTGTTCACAGTTTGGCACCAGTGCTGAAATAATTTCATAGGATCAGGAGCCCTATTTAGATTTTCCATGATTTTGCATTGAAGAGGTATATATTCTTCTCAATATTTTTCTCACCATTACCTATGGGAATCCCTTTAACATATGCTTCTACATCTGTCAAAATTTTTCGAACTCTTCAGTAGTTATTGTGTTCTTTACTAGCATATAGGGTAGGCTCCATTCTAGCTGAACAATGCATTTTTTGTATGGATCACATATGTTCCATAGGATCAACCCCATCCATTCATGCCATTATACATTCAAGATACTTTAAAGGTGTCATTTAGATATGGTATATCTTGCCTCTTCATGGGTGTACTAGTTAGTACCTCGCTGGAATTTTTGATAGCCATGTTGTAGTATTTTCTTTAGGATCGGAAGCCCTGTTTAGTCCTTCCATGTCTTTATATTGAAGTCTCATGACATTCTCTCAATATATTTCTAACTAAATTACCCACGGGTCTTCCACATTTTTTTTTGAGTTGTAATTGCATTTCATATTGACCACTTGCACTTTTTAGGCCTATTTTCGGCTTCAACATAATTTTATATAGCCACTTGTATGCATTCTTGAACAATTTCTAGCCTTGCAATACTATCATTTGTGACTTGACATCTTTATCCCTGGAGAAAACATTCCCCCGAGCTTCCATATCCTACACATGATTTCCTTGAATTGAGCATACGTATGTTCCTTATGCTTGGAACCAGTTTTCTTACCAATGACCCTCGTTTCCTTCACTATATCATAACATTATTTTATTATTTTTTAGGCTTTCTAATATGGAAAAGAAAAAAAAATCGAAAAACAAAAAAGAAGGATGGGAGCGAGTCACGTTCTTTATATGGTAGATACTTATGTCACCCTTGAACAGAGCTCAATCTTATGAGTCTTCATCTCATTATTGGCTTTAGTATGGCTTTAGGAGTCCCTTTTTCTTATTTTTGAGAAAAATATCCTTTTGATGGTTATTATTCCGGTGATATGGAGAATTTGTTCACACCTCCTATATCACGAACATATTCCAGTTTATAGTCTATGCTACCTAAGTCACATTTTGGGTTGTGTCTTTGTTCAAGGGAAGTCAACCTGTGTTAAACATTCAACATAAACCTTGTATTTCCAAGTCGGCCTTCCCGTGTTAGTCAAATATTGCTCAGTATCACAATTATATATGTATCCCACTCGTGCTAGTATAGAATGTCCCCATTAACTTCCTGCTAGTGGATCTTCTCTTATTGACTACGACTCATTGCTCTGAGAGTATGACCTAGAGTTGCACCTTGGGCTTATTTACATTATTGATGGGTGACCTTACACTCAAAAAATGACAAACCATCATTGGTCACTGACTGAGTGGTTCCCTTGTGTTCGATGTAAAAGAAACCATCACACATAGAGATTTGTATGGTACATTGGTTTCCATTTAATCCCATTGGTGGATTCCTCATATTTTTTAGTAGTCTTCATCATTGGCTACTATTTGGAGAGTCTTTTCAATGCGTTATTCCATCTAGTGCATGCCGGAGTCATACCTCGATGTGGTCCTTACAATCTTTGGCCTTCTTATACTCGTGTTGGATGATGGAGGATGCCTTAATTCCTTCCTTCCAGTGGATCTTTTCCTATCAACTTCAACACATCTTACTTTGGGACAAGGATCTAGAGTTTCGATCAGTACCTTGGGGATTTCAATGATCAATGACAGGTTCCCTCGATAGTGAGTAGTCGGAATACATTAATTTCCTCTAATCGGTAGATTCTATCAGGCGTTCAACATCAACTCATTTATTCACACTTGTTAGATTGTACTAGGTACCTTGACTCCCATTTTCATCATCGGTGGGTTGTCTCACGTTTTTTAAAAATATACATCAATGATTGGTAATCAAACAATGTCTCATTATGTTTGACTTCAACTCATTTATTCAAATAGTGTAGACTCATACAATGATGGTCATATTGAAAACTTTGGGTGAAGTACAAGCATCACATCGTTTGTGCTCCTACCCGACCTATATTGATTGTACCACCCTCGTAGGCATTGGTAGTTATAGAGGATCAGTTTGTTCACTTCCTTGGCTCCATAGATCCTCTTATTTGACTTTCAGAAATAGCTCCACTATGCATCCATTCATGGCTATGATCTACATTTTCATGGGTCAATTGTGTATTTCCTCATGGCCATGATTGTTTCTCTTATATATCACATGGATCCATTGTGTATAGTTTTCATGGCCATGGACATAAGCTATATTTTTATCATCCATGGATCTGCATTTTATTTGATTGGTGGTCATGCTTACATCACACTCAAGCATGGGAATGCCCAACTTTAGAAGAGAGGTTCTTACTTGTTTCTCTTGTAGGTATTGTTTCGAGACTGGTTTTGAACTACTCTTACCCAAGTTCTCTTCCACTATCTCATGACTTTTGTAATGTATTATGGCCATCCGTTTCTCTTCTTACCTCACACATTAGAGAGCATTTGTTATAGTCTCAGTTGTTACTACACATGCATATGATGACTCATTGACCTATGTTACATCCCTTTCCCTGTTTACAGGACTTAAATCCCCTTTTTCCTCYTCAAAAAAGTATTTTAAAACCCATTGTATAAATGTGTATGYGACTTTCCTTAAACAAACTCACATATGTATGCAGGTTACCTGTTAGCAACCCACATACATGTTAATTTTGGCTCAAGAAAATATAATCTCGATATTTCAGGCAAATTTTACAGGTTTTTTTGTTCCCTAAATTCGCAAATCCCTTACATAACAACTCCAACCATCAAAATGGAGTATAAAAGAGAACCTTGGCATGGAGGAAAATAATAACCAATAGAGTCAAGAAATGCATCCTTATGTTTTCATTTTGAAGATTGTCCTACAAGTGCCATGTTTCCCTAGCGTCTGAGATTGTCCCCTCTTCCTTGAAACCCACATTTCTAGAATTTGCATTCTCCTTATATTGTTAGGAAGAACACCTTTGTCTTCCTTGGACCTACTAGAGTGTAGAGTGGTGGAGGCTCTCATATACTTCTTCAGCCTTGGGTGGAGGAACTTGGAGCCTAGTTTTGGGACTGTGCCATAGCGGTTACAGGTTGTAACCAACCCCTTTTCGTTGGTACCAATAAATGATCTCTTTTTCTCGTCCATATTTTGTGTTTATTCATGTTTTATATAATATTATATGTATCTTGTTTTGAATCTAACATCTAAATTGAAGTATTTATATTAAGTTAGTTAGCAGCAAACTACCTATCTACAGTTGCATACTTCTTTGTTTACGGTATTTTTACAAGATTGTGTTGAAGGAGTCTTGGAGCGAAACACCTGAAATGAGATCTACTTAAAATGTATGATTCCTAGCATGCTATCCTTCATATCTTCCAAATGTTAGCTACTATACGTAGTTATTTTTAATTAAATATCTAATTAGAGTTTGAGAGAAGCTTCCTTGGGTTCTGATCTATTGTGGTTTTGACCCAACAACAATAAAAAGTAAATTTTTGTTATAGCAAGATTTGCCTCACCCTATGCAAAGTTGCTCAAAAGGCCTTTTTGAATTTCCCTATGCAGACTTGAAGTCCTTTTTTCAAATCCCAGAGCTAAAAACAATATTGTTCCACATATATGCACCCTAACTATTATAAAACATGTGTATACATAGGCTGCACCATTACAACCCGCATACATCAAGTTTTGTGTCCAAAATTAAAAAATAGTGTTGGGTTTCCATGTCATGTCATGAGATCCATGATCCTTGACCGTCCATATACTGGAAACATTCTGAATCGACCCCTCCGTTTCAATTGAAGGCTACAAATGGGCCATATCTGAGCTATGGAAAAGAGGAGAATAATTCAACTTTGAGAGAAAAGTTACTCTGGAGAAATTATTCACTTCGTATTGAGTCTGCATCCCTTTGTCCTTTTATGTATAAACACATTGTTCAACCCCCAATCTTTTCCCTACTTGATTGAGAACCTCATTGTCTCTCTTATATGAGCTTGCCTTTGGTGGAGGATTGAAGTGGTGGAGGCATGGCTAGAAGGGACTTAGTTTCTCAGGTCTGAATTGTGCCGACACAGAAGCTTGTAATTCATTCACTTCTATTGATTACATTTTAATAGAAATACTATTTTCTCATCTAATTAATATCTTTCAAATATTTGAATTGTTATTCCATGGGAATATTTGTTATATATGTTGATGGATTGTGCTATTGAATGTGATAACTTTATATATTATCACCATATGATTGTGTTTCTTGGTTGTTGAGGACAATTTGCAGGTGTATTTATTTGAGTCAAGTGCTCAACAGTGGAATTCATCGAATGCTTAGACGAGGTAGGATCTTTATCTTTCCTTGATAACATATTTTCTTATATAGCATACCTGATATTAGAGTTTATTTATACAATCATTTCCTTTTGTTGTGGTTTACCCCCCCCTATAGAGACATTTTCCATGTAACAGAATTAGCAACCATACTAGGGATAAAATCTTCTTTTCGAGGTTTGGAGTGTTTTTCTCCTTTGATTTCTCTCATTTTTATTGAGTTTCTTTTCGTCTGATTGCTTGACAGCCTCTGTTCATTTTCAGTCTGAGTTTCTTAGCCTTATCCTTAGCCTGGCAGTGTTTTGACACATATACATGGGTTTTTACTTGACATTCGCATACATACGTGTGATGTCCTTCTGCAAGAGGCGTATATATGTGGTTTTCTCCTTAATAGTTTTGTACATCATCCTTTTCTTCTTGGTTGTTGAGTTTGATGTTTGTTGGGTAAGTTGTGATGGTTGTTGAGTCTTCTTGGGTCTTTGTTATGACTGTTACGTGTCTGTAGAATGATAGGAGACCTTTCTTTGGTTGAATTTTTGGGTGGTTCCTTTCTCATCATCCTTTTCATTGATTGTCCTTGCATCTTGTGCTAGGTGTTTTCTTCTTGATATAATACTTGGTTTGTCTATGTTTACATACAGTAGAATCTTTATATCAAGTTGTTGTTCAATCCTTGCATTTTCATTCTTTTATATGAAAATACAAAAATATTAAGCATTTTGCATTGTTGGCATTTGATGTTTTGGGTCCTTATCATTGATCTTAGTACATGTATAGAAATATTGCTTCTTATTTGGAATTGCATAACTAAATTGAAAATTGCATTTCAAAAATCTTATCATTTATTGGGAATTTAAGTTAGGACTTTGCATTTTATTCATATTCATTTATTTTACTTGCTGAGTCATGAGATCATTAGTTTCATGACCGCACCTTTTTGAGTAATCAAGGTAGCTAAAAGCAACAATGATAATTTAAAATTGATTCGAAACGATTTTATTTTCTAGGGTGAACAAACTAGCCTAGGATTTAGAGCCTTGGAATAGGATTTTGTGAGTAGGGTTCTCCAAGGCTATTAAATCAACATATGTGTCTGACTAAGGGAGTGGTGAAATCCATTTTATAATTGGTGGCGTCAAGAGGCTCTGCTTACACCAAATTTAAGCACAAGGTCGCGTGAGGTTGGTTGAGGGGATATCCCCCCAATACCTTCTTAGCGTCATATATATTTCTTGAGATCTATTCGTATATGGGGATCTTGCTAGAACCTTTACCTCTTTGAGAGGCGATGATTTCGAGGTTTTGGGCTTTGTTACCCTGCCCATACAGTAGACCTGACTTACAATTGTTCTCCTATGCATCGATTATATTGTGGTTTCTTATTTGCTTGACATAGGTACCACATAGGTTACTTGTAGGGGTTATTCTGCAAGTACCCTAGGTCAGATAAGGTCAAACAACACACGACCTTTATGGAGGATTACCTCTCTAAGTGGATCTGGTCAACTAGTTATTAATCCCATGAGGGCCCTTATAATTGATTCTCATACCTCCGATCTTTTGCACAGAGTCCCAGGCCCCTCTTGGGCAAGACATACCTACTTTAGGGAGGAAGGCCCCTTTGTAGCCACTTTATCCTGTTTTTGTGCATATTGGCCTTTTTTTAATTTTGGTGTGCTCTTTGATTATTAGTTGACCTTAGTATTTCGTATTGCACCGTGATTTTTCATTATCGTGAATAGTAGAGTCCCTTTGACTCCCTCATTTAGCATTACCTCCCCCATGACATTCACTCATTTCATGGAGACGAATCCATCTATGTTTCATAATGGTATGAAGAATCATGATACTCAGTCAATACCTTGGGTCTCTAATCATCTTCCTATTGATGTGCCAAACATGATTTCACCTTTTCCATCATCTCCCTCACTTGATTATATGAATCCTAGTTATGGATCTGAGGGCATGATGTCTCATTTTTCTACATCTTCGTTTGATAGGAGTCATATCTCTCAACTGACTCTCACAGTGGGAGGTTGGAATCTCCCTTCTTATGGATCCAATCGTAGCTTCACTTTTCCAAGAGAAAGTGCTCAATTGGGTGGTTATTCTACTTATTACACCCCATCCATATATCCTTCGTCCGTTATGTCAATTCCTACGAACACTTTTCCCATGACGAACCTCCATCTATCCTCTAGTATTTCATACAGAGGGAGTCATTTTTATGGTACGGGCTACCCCTTCATGAAATCACTTTTCTGGGGGAAATATATATCCTCACCTGAATAACCCAAGTCATGCCTTTTTCTCTTCACAGACATATGCTTCGGTGATGATTCCTTTACAAACCTCTATGGATCAATTGGTAGGAGGATACTACCATTCCAGGCAGGGACAAGGTGTATACCATAATCCTTCCTGGTCTGCAATTTCTCAAACCAATATTTCCCAGGACCTTGGTGTCAAATGCCACAACTAACCGCTTCCACCAATCCAGTCACTGTAAGTCATACTGGAATTATATCACCAGCCTCTGCTAGTCATGTTGGAGAGTGGTCAACAACCTTTGCAAGCCATGTTGAAGACCAACAACCAGCCACTGTAAGTCATGTTGGGGACACAAATCTAGTCTCCATGAGTCATACTGACCTCACATCTCCAACCTCGGTCAACCTTGTTGGAGAGTCTTTGCCACCCTTTATACATCATGTGGGGGATGAACCACCAGCCTCTTCCAGTTGCACTGAGAACATGTCACCAGTCATTGTGAGTGATGTTGGGGGAATTCATATGATTGAGAAGCCTCGACATATAGGATGTAAACCCAAGTTCCTTTGTAGGCTTTGCAATGGAGATCATTTAACTTGCTTCTTCCCTACTACTGTGGTAGTAGAAGAAGTAGAGTCCTTATCTAATAACCCTTCAGGTTTGGAGTCGTATTTGGTTTCCCAACATTCGATTTCCCCTTTGATTGACAAAGAATTCATCCTATATTAAGAAACTGAATAGATATACAAGTATAATCAACACAAATATTGAATACACAATAGATCCACAAAGAAATATAGAAGAAACCACAGTTTATTATTACCAAACCCTTGATGTAGGGAAACACCATACAATGGATCCTATTATGGAAGGGATCCTCTCCTGTTCACTTGCCTCTTCGTGGGGACTTCCTCATAATGATCTTCATCTCCAAACACAATATTTCTCTTCATATCCCATTACATTGCTTGAACCTCTTTATATAGTGCTACCATCACCTAAGAACATTCTAGAGGAGGAATCTTCCAGAAGTAGAACCTTCTAAGAAGTCTTCTTACATTTATTATATCTAACTACCCATTTATTATATATAACTACCATAGTGGGCCTTATTTAATAATATAGTGTACCTACTCCACCTTACATTGAATGGCCTCCACTATTATCACTATGGGCCCTCTCGTCCCCCACTACTACCTCTCTGGCTACCTAACATACCATCCCCCTTATGAAAGTGTTGTCCTCAACGCTTGATGTACAACCATATACCAGGGTCTCATGGATAATTGTGGACCATAATGTTGAAGAAGACTGGAGAACCAAGGTCCCATGTAGAAAGGAAAGCCACCATGTTGAAGTAGTCCAACCACCATTGTAAGACTAGGTTCCATGTCCAAGTGCTCATGTGAACTCCCTATGGAAGATTTTGGAACCCAATAACCAACTCAAAATGATGCTCCAAAGACTGACACCTGTCATATGAATCCAAATAAGAAGATCCATCAACATAGTGGAAATGGGTCGTAGAAGACTCTGGAAGGAATAATACCACTGTAGAATATGTACGATGGACACTGGTAATAATCATTGGTTCTCAATTTGTCACATTTATACTTTCTACAGAAGGTGTATTAGAGTCATCAAATAAAATATGAAAGTGGTTGTCATCCCAGAAATGACAACTATCCATATACCAATCATCACAATCGGCCTCAAAATCATACCAATCATATATTTCTTGATTATATTCATCCCTGATGTCCACCATAAGATATCTCTCCTGCATGTTATCCAATGAATCTAGAATACTACAAAAACTATCATTGAGGCCATCTGCAAGGACATGCAATCTAACATCCAATGTGTCATACAATTGGGATTTGAATGCTTCAGTAATTTGTAGAATTTTTTAAGGGTTTGAGAGGAAATAGCCATCTGATCACAATATGAACTCTTCGGTCCCACATCCGTCCTGAAAAAACCCAAAAAATAGACTAATAAGTTACGACATAAAATCGCGGTTTTTCTGGAAAAACCCTAAAACACTGTTGAATTTAAAATGCTCATAACTTCACTTCCCGGACTCCGTTTCTGCTCATGTTTTTTTATAAATTGGGTGAAATTGTGAGAGGAAATCATATATGTAATTTATTTGGTCAAATTCTCCCTCCATATGCTACATAAATAAAAACAATCGCGTCATCGTCTGCGGAAAAAACCCTAAAAATTTGCATATTTTAAAACTTCAATATCTTGACTTCTCGGACTCTGTTTGAGACGATATTTTTTTTTCAAATTGGGTTTTTTTCTGAGAGGAACTCAGATATAAAACCTGTTTCTGAAAATTTTTCATAGAAACATATCGAAAATTTCTGGAATGTCGCGGCCCTCTTTTTTTTTTCTTCTCCGAAAAAAACAAATCTGCAAAAATAAAAAATATTTGCCCACAATGTATGCCAAGGAAAGTGATTTGATACCACTTGTTAAGAACCTGAATAGATATACAAATATAATCACCACAAATATTGAATACACAATAGATCCACAGATCAAGATAGAAGACACCACTCTTTATTATTACCAAACCCTTGAGGTAGGGAAACACCATATAATGGATCCTATTATGGAAGACATCCTCTCTTGTTCACTTGCCTCTTCAAGGGGGCTTCCTCCTAATGAGCTTCAGCTCCAAACACAATATTTATCTTCATATCCCATTACATTTATTGAACCTCTTTATATAGTGCTACCATCACCTAATAATATTCTAGAGGAGGAATCTTCTAAAAGTAGAACCTTCTAAGAAGTCCTCTAACATTTATTATATCTAACTACCCATTTATTATATCTAACTACCATAGTGGGCCTTATTTAATAATATAGTGGACCTAGTCCACCTTACATTGAATGGCCTCCACTATTATAACTATGGGCCCTCTCGGACCCCACTACTACCTCTCTAGCTACCTAACATCTCGATGCAATCTTCACCCAACATCGCTCTTGTCTTGAGGAGAAAGACTTTTGTTGACCATATCATGGACATTCCTAGTCCTGTGTATTTTGAACAAGAGAGAGTTTTACTCTCCCCGAGTTCTCTTCCTCCAAGTCTTAGAGAGGCTCCCTTTTAATAGGATGGTCTTTTGGGGTATCAAATTCCTTATCCTATGCCCTTTCAAATAAGAGGAGTTATTCGATATATCATTTAGAAGGTAACCTCCATATGTATTGTATCCTCCTCTACATGGAAAGCTCTGTGTTTTCCCAAGCTTGTGTTAGTTGTTTGTAAGTTGCTGACCTTTCAGAGAAGTCCTGCACAAGAACCTTGGCCTCCCCCATGACATGCCACTTAGAAAACTCCCAACGAGTCTAGTTTAAGATATTTTTCGACTCTCTCAAAAAGAGAAAATATTTC
Organism: Picea mariana; assembly: GCA_032191745.1. Classification (NCBI taxonomy): domain Eukaryota; kingdom Viridiplantae; phylum Streptophyta; class Pinopsida; order Pinales; family Pinaceae; genus Picea; species Picea mariana. The sequence continues at coordinate 7,472 of JASDQU010585578.1, read as the reverse complement.
CGAGTGAACTTGTCGCTTTCACACTCGTAAATTAGATTTGAAAGGATGTCTATTTGGTGCAATTTTACCCCTTTTTCAAGCCAAATAGACTAAGATTATGAAAAATTACATTTTTTGGCGTTAAGTTGTAATTTCATCTCATTCTCTTGCTTGCAGTATTGAGCCTATTGTTGGTTCTCGCTTTTGCATTATAATCCTATCACCTCAGTAGTTTGCATCATCAGTCAAACAAAGCCTTGTTTATATCCTTTGCATCTTAACACCCTGTACTCGAGAGGAAACATTCCCTCGAGTTTCCATATCCCACATGAACCTCCTTGCATTGAGCATAGGTATGTTCCACCACTGGAACTAGTTGCTTACTTGCGACACTAGTTTCCTCCTCTATATCATAGAATTCATTTGACTATGAAAAAAAACATGTGGGGAAAGAATAGTATCTTATATTGGCAGCAGTCGTGTCGCCTTTGAACATAGCACAAAACTTTTGATTCAATTGTCATAAAAATTTTGGGTTTAGCATGACCTTAGGAAGCTGAGCTCGTTACGTAGAGTTTACTCCCCTGACTAGTTACTCTTCCAGTCCCTATGGAGAGTTTGATTGATGCCTCCTGCATCTCAAAGTTTCATCATTGATTCTATGTTGTCAGAGTCTTCCATATGTCTCATGCTTTTGTTCAAAGGATGTCTATAAACCTGTGTCAGTCATTCCTTAGAACTCTTGACTTTGCATGTCGGCCATACCCTCAGTATGTCTCATAATTACATGAAAATGTAGTCCTATTGTGCACCTCGGTCCTACTTTCATCATTGGTAGGTAACCTTGAACCCAACATTCGACATTTCATCAATGGTCGCTGACTGGGAGGTTTCCCTTGTGTTTGACGACAATAAATCTATTCACACATCAGGATTTGTGCAGTGTTTTGGATACCATTAGCCTTATTGGTGGTTTCCTCGCCTTTGTTAGCAATTTTTCTTATTGGATGCTATTCAAAGGTTATTTTTCATGTACCACTTGCATCTGGCACACGTGAAAGACGCA
>JASDQU010585577.1:70365-81274 GCA_032191745.1 Picea mariana | reverse complement strand
AGAGATATGACATCCTTATGGATGTGCCCCTAGTGGATCAGCACTAGTGGGTGTATCATATCCTTTGTTATATAGTGTTCAAGAGTCATACCTACTTGTAACCCTAATTATTATGTAAAGGGTACAGGTTGGCCCTATATTAATGTGTCTAAATAATAAATGCAAAAGAAAATTAATATTGTTAATATTAATTATAATAATAATAATAATAAATTATAATTGACTTAGAGAGGTTGGCCTTGTTGAGCCAATAAATGTATTTGTTGATTGGTCAAAGTCTAATATAAGTAAGGGATGATTCTCCATTGTAGAATCGTATCTTCCTTGTGTGTTTGGAAATTACAGCAAATACGTCTACTTGGAAAAGGTGTGCACCTCTCTTGGGCACTAGTCTTCTAGGGATTAAGCACCCTCTTGTGTGCTAAGTCATTCTTGGTGGTGAAAGGTCTTTCTCTTGAAAAATACAGAAAAATATTTGGTTGGATTTTCTTCCCTTATTGAGAAGGATTTTCCAGGATATTTCTTGTGTTCTTGTGCATGGTGTTTCTTTTTGTGATCTTGGTTGCTACAACATTCTTGTTTATGGTTAAGACATGATAAAATGAAATGAACTACATTCTTAACCTATGTTATTGAAAAATCAACAGTTTAGACGTAGCTACATGTATGCTATGAAGGCAGTGACCTCTTCTTTGTTTCGCACGATATGTTCCCCCATAACGGGAAGATCATCACCATTGACCAAATCACACATTATGAGCCTAACCATTCCGCCAACATTGATAAAATTCTTCCCCTTGTCTGCACTAGCACGGATGATTATTCAATTATTGACATGGGTCCCGGAGTTTTAAAAGACCCATCCTTGCTGGGGGAATATCATGGAGTGTCATCCCCCCTACACCCTTCAACACAAGTGTGTGTAGTATCTTCTGATGGAACAGATACCAGAGACACCATTTGTCCCTATGAGGCCTCCCCTCACATCGATGTTCCACCAGTTGAAGAACCATTGCCTCAGAAATCCCCTAAAAACCCCACTGCACCACTTATCCCTNTGGGAGACAATCTCCCAAGCCATTACCCAAATCCCCTTCTTCTACCCCCCACCTAGAGTCCAAGCATTCTAGGTAGTTGCAACCCTTACCCTTCCTAACATGGTTCTTTCCATCCCTGTTTGGTATATACATCCACCTTCTATGGTTCCTCAACCATCTCTCCCTCCTCAGACAGAGGGAATACCAATACAAATTCTCGTACAGGCTCCAGTCGCACCACCCTCACCCCCAACTGCTAGCACCACTGCCACAGCTGGGGCCAGACAAAAGAAGAAAGAGCCCATAGCTCCACTTCCCCCCTAAGTTCAACCTCCTATCACATTATGTGAAAGAGATGGACACCCCACTAATCGATTCCCTACTCTTCTCGAGTTACGCAATCTGATCCAACTCCATAGAGAAACCACATTGCTCACCACTCCACCGAGTACGTCCACTAATACTCCAAAGTACTCCACTACAGGAAACAAAGGATTGCAAACCAAATTTGCTTGTGCCATATGCTAAGAATACAACCATTATATGCATCATTTCCCATCTCTACCTCAATTTCACCAAACCTTGACCGCAATACGCCAAACGTCTCGACCAGATCTCGCTTGACCACCTTCTATCGAGGCTCACATTACTGATATTCGATACATTCCATCGTCAATACATGCACGAACGAGGCACTCTCCATAGTATCGAGACATTCACTTTATGTCCAGCGGTCCCTCGCACCATGTACATGATATCTCGTCTGCATCCCCACCATTAGAGGACAAACACACTTTGGAAGTTCCCCCTATCATCTCCCAGGATCCACTGTATTCTCGCATTTTTCACTGCAACGAAGATATCCTAGAAGAAATCACTACCCTCGATTTCCCATGGAATACGCTCCATCATAGAGAAATTTTTCTTTCACAGGAGGCCTTTCACCCTTCTACCTAAACCTCCATATGTGCAATCAAAACCAAGGATTTTATCCCTTCAAGGAACATAGACTATTTCATTAACCCTATCCCTGCCCTAGATGATTTTGAAGACAGCAACATGGCCAACACTTCCCCCACCATCAAAATCGACATTTCCATTAAACCGGGAATCGTAGAAGAAATCATCATTGGCATCGCATGCTCCCCTAAAGAAATCATATCTTAGAAATCTCTCTTTCAGAAATACCAGGATATTTTTTCCTGGTCATATATGGATATTCTCAGCCTTGATCCATCTATCATCAAAAATCAAATCGACTTTTGGCCAAATATCGCCCCAGTTCGTCAAAAGCAGCGACCCCTTCACCCATCCAAAGTTGTGGCTATCAAAGCTGAAATTGACAAGTTATGCTCTGTCAGGTTCATTTACCCCATTGCGTACACTTCATGGGTATCCAACCTCATCCTTGTTAACAAAAAACAGGGCATTGTTCGGGTTTTCACAGAATTTCGCGATCTCAACCATGCTTGTCCAAAGGAAAACTTTCCAAATACCTTCATCGACCAAATTATCAATGATTGTGTCGTCCATGAAACATTGTCCTTTATGAATGGGTTATTTGGCTACAATCAAATCCAAATCCATCTAGCAGATCAATATAAAATCGCTTTTACTACCCCTTGGGGTACCTTTTCTTATCGTGTCATGCCTTTTGGACTCAAGAACATAGGTGCTACATTTCAATGGGCCATAACCTATGTTTTTCATGATCTTGCTCGCATCATTCTCGCTTATTTGGACGACCTCACTGCTCGCTCCAAAAAGCAAAATCAACATTTAGACGACTTATGCATCATTTTCCAATGATGTCACCAGTATAATATCCTCTTGAGCCCCCTCAAGTGAGTATTTTGCGTCACTATCGAATGCCTTCTTGGGTTCATTGTCTACCAACACGTCATCATAGTGGACCCCCTCAAGGTCCAAGCTATCATAGAAATTCCACCACCAAGGAATTTACGCCAACTGCAGAGCTTACAAGGAAAAGCCAACTTTTTACGTCGCTTTGTCCCAAACTACGCCACTCACGTGCATGGTTTCCTCTGCCTTCTGCATCATGATATCCCATTATGATGGGATGAACATGCTCAAACATCTTTTGATTACTTAAAAGCCAACTTATTCAATGCCCCTTTGATTATTCCTCCAGACTATGATCGTGATTACATCCTCTACTTGTCAACCTCAGTTGTCTCAGTAGTAGGAGTCTTCATCCAACTAGGGGAAGATAGGCGTGAACATGTCATTTACTACATCAATAAAAATATTTCAGGGTGACCCTTGAAGTACAATCATGATGAGAAACTCACCCTAGCAGTTGTCCTTGCAATCCAAAAGCTGTGCCATTATATCCTGGTTCGCACTACCAAGGTCGTAGCAGATTCCAACCCCATGTAGTACTTTCTTAGTCATCAGCAAATTTTCCCGATGGATCTCCATCCTAAAAGAATATGACCTATAGTTCTCAACTCCCAAAAGAAAGAAAACACTCGTCCTCGCCGAACTCATTACGCCTTTTCCCTCGGATGTCAAAGTGCTTTTCCCCTTTTCCAAACTTCCTCACTCAATTACAGGAGCCTCGAGCCTCCGTTTTTCGATCCGTTCTCAGCCACAGGATCTTGGTCCCGCCATCAACATAGTTACATTCCCCGAGTTATTATCTAAACTTTGCCTCGGGGGAGCACTTTTATCACGTCACATTCAGGTATGCATGCTCATGTTCAAAATTATCAGATAGTTGTTATATGTTCTTTATCATCAGATATTGTTCACGTCGAGTATTTGGTTTTTATGTGTGTAGGTACTTGGTCATCACAATGATGCAACCCCTTCAGGTGTATGTTCGACATTGGCATGTAATGATTCCCTCGGTAAATCAATTGCATCTCCCAGTCACATGCTCTAACATTTACCTTTAGGGTCCTTACATCTGGCTCTACAGTACTGTCACATATACTACATTTAGTTATTGTCACCCGGTAGCACTCTCCCCCACGTGAGTTGTTCCATTCATAGTTCCCCTTGGCAACTTGACACTCATGTTGATTTCACCCCCTAGAGATGGCAGTCCCGATAGTCTTATGCACTTCCGAGAATAAGTCGCATACTTATTCTCATCATATTTCTAGCCTTCTTAATGGGCTCCCAAGTTACACCATCTCGGATATATTGACTACACCTCCACAACATCATTATCCCTCCATCTCATCCACTATCAGTTTGCCCATCTGCATATTTGACTCCATTCATTTACCTCATACAAAAACCCACCAATGGGGCCCCCACTCTCCAGCATTTCTCTTCGCAACTTGCTCCCTCACAAGCCAAGCCATCTTGCACTGGGGCACCCATTCCTATATCTGTACACTCATCCCAAATTATTCTTTATTTATTTGGTAATTGTAAAAATCCTTTGTTTCCAGCATTTCCTTAGATTTTTTTCATCACCCTTGATGACCTTCTTTTCCTAGCAAAGTGACGCAGCCCCCACCCCTTGCCTCGGCAATGTGGTCTCTGCATTGACCTCCCGGTCTTAAGGATCGTTATAATTTACCCTCGAGCCGGAGTGGCTCCTTCAATTCTCCACTGGAATCTCCTTTGAGATTGACCCACAGGTCTTTTCGGCTCCTCACAGTCTCTAGGCTGGTCACTATTCTCTTCTCGACAGAAGAATAGAAAATTGGGTTTCGGGGTTTTCAAACTCCCGATGTCATGACCCTTTGGTTCTCAATTTCCCGATCTCCGCTTCCCCGATAGGCTCTAATCTTCGGTTAGCTCTCTGGGCTAGGCTCGTAGTCCACACAACCTCCTTTCACGTGACCTTCGTCTTACCCCCTTTCGGGATTTCGTGACTTCAAAGGCCGAAATGCTTTGGCCTTCGATTCCCCCGATCTCATGAATGTCAATTTCCCGATATGAATTTTCTTTCGGGACTTTCTCCGAAAGGTGATATTGTTGCCACGTGTCCTCAAAGATGGATAGCTCTCGTATGCTTTGAGGTTTTCACCTTGGAAATTCCCGATTCCCCTATTACGACGAGACGACGTCAGCTGGGCCCTGCATGTAACTTACCTCCTCATTAGGATTTCGGACTTCGTGATTCCAAATTGCAAGAGTATCCTGTCCTCAGGACCTCCAAAACGTCGAACCCTGACTTCTTCAGATCTTCCAACACATGTCCCAAGTAGATGGGCGACCCTGATTCAACCTTGGGATTTCGAGACTTTCGATGACCTGATGAAACAATTTCTTTGACAACTTAAAACCCCAGTCATTGAAATGTCGACGGGTGCTCGATTATCGCCACCTGTCTCCACAAGATGGATGGATCAGATTGATTCTAGGATTTTTACTATGAAAATTCCCGATCACTCATACTTGTGACTCCCGATTTCACAAATGACGAAATTCCGATGGCCACGCCTCTCATCGGAACTTTCCTCCTCTCGTTCATGAACTTAACCCTTGTGCGACTCCCGGCTAATCCAACGGCTGACGGGTAACTGGGCGAGGATCCAATGGCTCACGTTCTCTTGTGGTGAACTCCGCACGCTATTGTATCCTCCTCACTTCTCTAGCAGATGTAACGGTTGGCGGGATTTTGCAAATCCTCTCCACAAGATTCTGACCATCTGTCTCTTCCTCTTTGATGTTCCCAGCAAAATGAACAGAGGACTCTTTCCCGGATCTAACCACTTACGCCACAACTCCAAATGTCTTCTAATCACTCGATGTGCACCAATGTGTTGTGCTACCTTCAATAGCTTCAAAGGCTTTATCCCTCTTGATCTTTCTCCCAACTCAAAATCTTAGAGAAGAGTCTCGTGCGCACTCCTTGCTGCAACTCTCAGACACTTCCAAGTGTTGAATACCTTCGACTCTGCGCACTCCTACAGCAGCAATCTCTCACACCTTACTCAGGTTCACAACCCTGAGACTCTACTTTGCCTACGCACTCCTTGCATGACTCCTGTGCCCAACTGCACTTCTACGAAAATAAGAACAAATGCTACCTAGCTGAACCCTCTATCAACGCACTCCTTGCGGACACTTCGACTGCACTCCTTGCAGGAAGTTATGCTCAGATAGAGAAACAATTGAAACTCATGCCCTCTTCCCTTCAGACTTCAACTTATAACATGAAATCATATACACAACATATCAAAGCAAATGTATAATAGGAAGCAAACATTCATGAGCATATCATTCAACATCAATACATAGAGAACAACCACAAAACCATGAATTTGAATCAAAGCTTTCTATTAATCCAAATATCTGTACATGGGTGTTCTTACATAGTTCTCTGCATGCTCTTGCTCTTCCTCCTCTTCTTAATAATGATACAATACATAATGAGGGTATCTATATATTGTTTCCCTCTTGCGCTCTAAAACTGTCTAATCTAGAATTAAATTCTATCTACCTGCATTAACTACTTTAAATGCCTCCTACCTTCTAAGGACGAGAGAAAGCTGCTCAAGGTCCGATTACATTACACAAGTGCGTCTCTTATTAAATGACTTCATTTAATATGGTGCATCAATCCAAGGGAATTTCAAAAAAAATTGGGCTAGCGCTTTCCATCTATCCATCGTCTTCCGCGCTGGCTCGCTTGATGTGGGAGATGCTCCTGCATCATACTCCCTCGCTTGAAAAAATTCATGGGCTCCTGTCCATGAGCTCCTGCATGGTCTGTCCATGCTTATGTATCTCCGCTTCATTCTCCCAACTGGAATATTCAACTGGATGTCCCTTCCACTTGATCAAGTATTCAAAGTATTGTTTTCTTCTGGTCTTCTTGCCAATTCTTTTATCCAATAAGCGTTCCATCTGTGGCTTCTCTGCAACTGGCATCTGCTTTTTCCATTGAACCTCTGATTGTTCATCACTTGTTCTTGCTTCCTCAGCTTTGAATGGGTAAAAATCTGAGACATTGAATATCGGAGAAATTCCGATCCCATCAAGTAATTCAATCTCATAAGCATTTGCCCCAATTTTCTTCAAGAACCTGCATGGCCCAATTTTCTTCATCTTCAACTTATTGTATGTTCCTCTCAGGAACCTTTCCTTCCTCAAATGTGCTAGAACCAGATCACCAACCTCAAACTGAAGTTGTCTTCTATGCTGATCTTCCCTGCGCTTATACTCCTGACTTGATTCTAGCAATCGTTCCTTCACCTGGCTGTAAAGTTCCTTCATCACCTCTATGAAGTCCTCTGCACTGGTGCTCCTAGTCTCAGTCTGTTCTGAATCCCTCAGTTCATAAATTCCTCTCGACTGCATGTCATAAACAACCTAAAATGGACTCTGTCCTGTGCTCCTGTTAACTGAGTCATTATAAGCAAACTCTGCCTGTGGTAATATGTTGTCCCACTGGATGTGGTGTTCTGTCACCAGGCTTCTCAGCAAGTCTCCCAGACTTCTGTTGACCACTTATGTCTGTCCATCCGTCTGAGGATGATAAGCCAAACTAAATGACAAGTTAGTTCCCAGCTTCTTCCATAAGGTCCTCCAAAAATTCCCTATGAATTTGGTGTCTCAATCCGAAACTATACTCCTCGGCAATCCATGAAGTCGAATGACCTCTTTGAAAAACAGGCTCGCAATATGAGTTGCATCACTGGCTTTCTGACATGGGATGAAGTGTGCCATCTTGGAAAATCTATCCACCACCACAAAGATCGAATCACAACCTCTTTGTGTTCTTGGCAACCCCAATACAAAATCCATGCTAATCGCATCCCACGGCCTCTCTGGTATGGGCAATGGTTGATAGAATCCTGCATTATGTCTCCTTACCTTCGAATGCTGGAAAATTATACACCTGTCCACAAATATTTTGACGTCTGCTCGCATTCCCGGCCAAAAATATGACTCATTCAACTTTGCGAATGTCTTGTCATGACCAAAATTCCCTGCCAATCCTCCACTATGTTTCTCCTTCAGCAAGTTCTCCCTCATGGAGCCTTTCGGAATGCACAATTGATTGCCTCTGAACAGTAATCCTTCATGGATCATGTACTCTATCCACGGGCTTCTGCCTCTGAGAATTGGATTCTCAGTTGCTTCATACGCCTCCTTAAAATCCTGATCATCTACGTACATGTTCCTGAGATCATCAAAACCCAATGTTTTGACTCTGAACTCCCATTTGACAAGTCTCTAATTCAACTTTTCTTGTTGAGTCACAAACTGCAGTGCATGATTGTCACTGTATAAGACAAACTCTTTGGGTATCAAGTAATGCCTCCATTTCTTCAATGCCTGTATGATAGCATAAAACTCCTTGTCATAAGTGGAGTACTTCACTTTCGCCTCATTCAACTCAAGACTGCCCTAATTGCAAATCCGTTTGCATCGCATTTCACCTGAAATGTCTTCTGGAAATCTGGCAACACCAAAATTGGTTGTTCCATGATCTTCCTTTTCAACAGATTGAAACTCTTTTCAGCCTCTTTAGTCCAGTGAAAAGATTTATGTATTTTCTTCACTATATCCATCATTGCTGCACCAATTCCACTGAAATTCCTGATGAACTTTCGATAGAAACTAGCCAATCCGTGAAAAATTCTCACCTCAAATATGCTCTTCGGTGATGGCCAATTCTTGATCACTTCCACCTTATCTAGATCCATCCTCAAATTGTCTACAGAAATAACAAATCCCAAATAAATGAGTTATGTCTTCATGAATGAGAACTTCTTTATGTTTATCAACAGCTTCTCTTGCTGTAATCTGTTCATCACTGTAGCCAAATGCTCCGCTACTGTTTTACTGAAAACCAATATGTCATCTAAATACATAATGACAAATTTTCCGATGAACTCCTTCAGGACTTCATTCATCAACCTCATGAAGGTACTTGGCGCATTTGTTAAGCCAAACGGCATAACAAGCCATTCATACAACCCTTCGTTTGTTTTGAATGTTGTCTTCCATTCATCACCTTCTCTCATGTGAATCTGATGATAACCGCTTTTCAAATCAATCTTTGAAAAATACTTTGCTCCACTCAAGCAATCCATCAGATCATCCATCCTCGGCAATGGAAATCTGTACCTGATGATTATCTTGTTAATGGCTCTTGAATCAGTACACATCCTCCAGCCTCCATCTTTCTTCAGACTGAGTACTATCGGAACAACACCTGGACTCAAGCTTTCTCTGATCAAAACTTTGTCCAACAACTCTTAGACTTACCTTTTTATCTCTTCATTCTCTTGCGGCGTCAACCTATACGTGGCTTTATTTGGTAAACTAGCTCCTAGTATGAGATCAATATGATGACTCACACTTCTGATTGGCGGCAACGAATGAGGTAGTTCGTCCACTACTATGTCAACGAACTCTTCCAACAGTTCCTGAACTTCTTCTAGTAAATCATCCACCCTTGTGCTAGTCAACACAATCCTTGGTTTTCTAACCACAATGAACTGTGGATCCTCCTTCTTCTTAACTTCTGAAAGAAGTTCCTTTCCACTCATGAGAAGTACGGTGTTTCTTACTTCCGGATTTACCTCCTTATCCTTGATTGGAAGCAACATGTGTATCCTCCCATTCTTCTCCAAGGTGTATGTGTTCATCCTCCCATCATGAATCACATTTCTGTCATATTGCCACGGTCTACCCAGCAATAGATGACAAACATCCATAGGAATAACATCACATAGTATATTATCATTATATCCTCCTATCTTAAATTCAACCAAACATTGTTTAGTGACATTTACCTGATGTCCCTTTTGTAACCATGAAACTCTATATGGACTCGGATGTTCACTCATCTCCAGCTCCATCTTTTCTACCATATCTGTCAAAATGAGATTATCTGTGCTACCGCTGTCCATAATGACCTTGCATACCCTGTCCTTGGTCTTGAAAGTAGTCCTGAAAAGTCTGGTCCTTTGGATTGAACTCTCCACCTCCTTCTCAGGTGTCAAAAGGAATTTTCGCATCATCAGCGATCTTCCGCCTTCAGCATCTTCTGCCTCAACATCTCGCCTCTGTGCCTCGGCGATGTGAGTTTCTCCCCCTTATTTCTTCTTATCTGTACACTCATAAGACGTGTTCCCATTCTTTCCGCATGTGAAGCATTTTATCACTCCACCTCTTCCTCTTCCTCTACCTCTAGTACGAGGAAAAGTATTATTATCAGCATAATATCCTATCTTCTTAGTATGTTTTCCTCTCTGTTCAACATATTGTTGCCCTCACTATGAGGTTCCACCTCTCTCTGTTCGTTTTTATTTAGGCTCAAACCCGAACTTCCAATCCTCCTTGGGCTTCTGATATTTATCCCGGGCAATTGATTTGCCTCTGGGCTGACTTCTACCTTGGCCCCTCTGACTCTGCTTTCGGCTGAGCTTCTCTTCTGCTTTCAAAGCCATCTGATAAGCATCTTCCACAGTCCGGATGGTTACCATGCTCATCTCATCTTGAATTTCATATCTCAGACCATTCATATACCTAGCTACTTTTTCATCATTGCTTTCATGATGACCTGCCCTGATATTCAACTTGTAACATTCCTCAGTATATTCCTTCACTGACATCAACTTCTGTCTCAGGTTCTGCATCCTCCTGAACAGAGTAATCTGATAATCCCTGGGGATGAATTTTACTTTCATCTTTGCAATCATCATGTCCCAGCTCTTAATTTTTTGTTTGCCTTAGCAACGCCTATCCGCTTGTAGTTCATCCCACCACAATGATGCATGTCCCTTCAATCTTGTGACAGCATGCTTGACTTTCTTGTCCTCTTCGACATCTTCATAGTCAAAGTAGGTGTCTAGAGCTCTAATCCAGTCTAGAATCTCTTCTACATCCAGATTTCCCTCATAAACTGGAAAGTCCATTTTCGCCTTTAC
>JASDQU010585577.1:49689-70316 GCA_032191745.1 Picea mariana | reverse complement strand
TCTGCACTTGTCTACCCCTTCCTCTGGATGTCTCCCTTTCCTCCTTTGGATCGGGTGATTGTCTATCTCTTCTTCTCGGCGGCATGGTGAATATTCCTTCTTCTTGCTACAGAAAGCAAAGAAACTTTTCTAATCTCTGATACCGAACCTGACACAACCCCCACCCCTTGCCTCGGTAATGTGGTCTCTGCACCGACCTCCCAGTCTTAAGGATCGTTCTAATTTTACCCTTAAGCTGGAGTGGCTCCTTCGATTCTCCACTGGAATCTCCTTTGAAATTGACCCACAGGTCTTTTCAGCTCCTCACAGTCTCTAGGCCGGTCACTGTTCTCTTCTCGACAGAAGAATAGAAAATCAAGTTTCGGGGTTTTCAAAATCCCGATGTCATGACCCTTTGGTTCCCGATTTCCCGATCTCCGCTTCCCCGATAGGCTCTAATCTTAGGTTAGCTCTATGGGCTAGGCTTGTGGTCCACATGACCTCCTTTCACATGACCTTCATCTTACCCCCTTTCGGGATTTCGTGACTTCAAAGGCCGAAATGCTTTGGCCTTCGATTCCCCTGATCTCATGAATGTCGATTTCCCGATATGACTTTTCTTTCGGGACTTTCTCTGAAAGTTGAGATTGTTGCCATGCATCCTCAAAGATAGATGGCTCTCGTATGCTTTGGGGTTTTCACATTGGAAAATCCCGATTCCCCTGTTACGACGAGACGACGTCAGCTGGGCCCCGCACGTAACTTACCTCCTCATCGGGATTTCAGACTTCGTGATTCCGAATTGCAAGAGTATCATGTCCTTAGGACCTCCGAAACGCTGAACCCCGACTTCTTCAGATCTTCCGACACATGTCCCAAGTAGATGGGCGAACCTGATTCAACCTCGGGATTTTGAGACTTTCGGTGACCTAATGACACAATTTCTTTGACAACTTAAAACCCTAGTCGTCGAAATGTCGACGGGTGCTTGATTATCGCCACCTGTCTCCGCAAGATGGACGACTCAGATTGATTCTAGAATTTTCACTATGAAAATTCCTGATCACTCATCCTCGTGACTCTCGATTTCACGAATGACGAAATTTCGATGGCCACGCCTCTCATCGGAACTTTCCTCCTCCCGTTCACGAACTTAACCCTTGTGCGACTCCCGGCTAATCCAACGGATGACGGGTAACTGGGCGAGGATCCAACGACTCACGTTCTCCTGTGGTGAACTCCACACGCTACCGTATCCTCCTCGCTTCTCTGGCAGATCTGACGGTTGGCGAGATTTCACAAATCCTCTCCACAAGATTCTGATCGTCTGTCTCTTCCTCTTTGATGTTCCCAACAAAATGAACCGAGGACTCTTTCCCGGATCTAAACACTTACGCCACAACTCCAAATGTCTTCTAATCACTCTATGTGCACCAATGTATTGTGCTACCTTCAATAGCTTCAAATTCTTTATCCCTCTTGAGATTTCTCCCAACTAAAAATCTTAGAGAAGAGTCTCGTGTGCACTCCTTGCGGCAACTCTCAGACACTTCCAAGTGTTGAATACCTTCGACTCTGCGCACTCCTGCAGCAGCAGTATCTCACACCTTACTCAGGTTCACAACCTTGAGACTCTACTTTGCGTGTGCACTCCTTGCACGGCTCCTGTGCCCAACTGCACTTCTGTGGAAATGAGAACAAATGCTACCTATCTGAACCCTCTGTCAACGCACTCCTTGCGGACACTTCGACTTCACTCCTTGCAGGAATTTATGCTCAGATAGAGAAACAATTGAAACTCATTCCCTCTTCCTTTCATACTTCAACTTAGAACATGAAATCATATACACAGCATATCAAAGAAAATATATAACAGGAAGCAAACATTCATGAGCATATCATTCAACATCAATACACAGAGAACAACCACAAAACCATGAATTTGAATCAAAGATTTCTATTAATCCAAATATCTGTACATGGGTGTTCTTACATAGTTCTTTGCATGCTCTTTCTCTTCCTCCTCTTCTTGATAATGATACAATACACAATGAGGGTGTCTATATCCCGTTTCCCTCTTGCGCTCTAAAACTGTCTAATCTAGAATTAAATTCTATCTACCTGCATTAACTACTTTAAATGCCTCCTACCTACTAAGGACGAGAGCGAGCTGCTCAAGGTCCGATTACATTACAAAAGTGCGCCTCTTCTTAAATGACTTCATTTAAGATGGTGTATCAATCCAAGGGAATTTCAAAAAAATTTGGGTTGGCACTTTCCAGCTGTCCATCATCTTCCGCGCTGGCTCGCTTGATGTGGGAGATGCTCCTGCATCACAAAGCAACCCATGTTGCCTTTGGTTGAGGCATCCACTCTATCTCTTCATTTTGACACCGTTCATAAACCCTGAGTATCCCAAGTTCATGTACCCATGATCTCTAAGTTCATCCACTTTGTTAGCCTCTGGCACAGTTTAACCCCATATCTAGTCGTCCCCCAACACTATATATAGTTTTACAGTTGCTGCCAATTCCCCTACACAATTCCCCAACCAAGGGAAGTCTTGAGTCTCACCTCATCTTAACTTTGTTCATGTTACCTATCAGTACCTGATCTCATCTCAGTGGATTTCACGAAGACTTTTACTTCTTGGAGTCACGTCTCCCTTTCTGTCGACATCAGCACAGTTTCTAGAAGGGTGACAATATCTTGAATCTCATTACCTTCACAATGAGGAGTCTCGGACGGCACAGAGAGAATCATCATTGCTCTCTGATTTCGTTGACCCCCATAAAATTCAAGTTCGGCAAACTCTCATGTTACAGTGGGTCTTACTATGTGACTATTGCAGTTGTTTCATACCATTCGACGACCTCTGAATTCGTTAGGCCATCAATTCCTACAAGCCATCGACACTTCTTACAAACGTCCTTTCCTCACGTCAGAGTATGTTCACCATTCAAAACTGTCATATATCGTTATCAACCACCCTGGAGGGAACTGCAGTTATCTACACCAATATACATCTTCATTTACCGTCTCACATTTTGGTTACATGACACGAGCATGGAGCATGCCCGCCTCGTTTGTACATAGATTTTCTTTTTTCTCCCTAGAGAAAAGTTTGGGTCCCACAGTTTCCCCTCTCTCTCTCTGGCGGATCACTCTTCCAATTCCTCTCAACACTCTTCATTGCAATGGCACTCTCAGTACGTCGCTTTGTCCCAAACTACGCCACTCACGTGCATGGTTTCCTCCGCCTTTTGCGTCATGATATCCCATTCTGATGAGATGAACATGCTCAAACATCTTGTGATTACTTAAAATCCTCCTTATCCAATGCACCTTTGATTATTCCTACACACTATGATCGTGATTACATCCTCTACTTGTCAGCCTCAGCTGTCTCAATAGCAGGAGTCCTCATCCAACTAGAGGAAGACAAGCATGAACATGTCATTTACTACATCAGTAAAAATATTTCAGGGCCACCCCTGAAGTACAATCATGATGACAAACTCGCCCTAGCAGTTGTCCTCGCAATCCAAAAGTTGCGCCATTATATCATGCTTCGCACTACCAAGGTCGTAGCGGATTCCAACCCCATGTAGTACTTTCTTAGTCGTCAACAAATTTTCCCAATGTATCATCATCCTCCAGGAATACGACCTATAGTTCTCAACTCCCAAAAGCAAGAAAGCGCTCGTCCTCACCAAACTCATTACGGCTTTTCCCTCGAACGTCAAAACGCTTTTCCCTTTTTCCAAACTTCCTCACTCAGTTACGGGATCCCCTAGCCTCCATTTTTCGATCCATTCTTAGCCACGGGATACTGGTCCCATCATCTACATAGTCACATTCCCTGGGTTATCATCTAAACTTGGCCCCGGGGGAGCACTTTTCTCACATCACATTCAGGTACGCATGCTCATGTTCAAAATTATCAGATAGTTGTTATATGTTCTTTATCATCAGATATTTTTCACGTCGGGTATTTGGTTTTTATGTGTGCAGGTACTTGGTCATCACAACAATGCAACCCCTTCAGGTATATGTTCGACACTGGCATGTAATGATTCCCTCCATAAATAAATTGCATCTCCCAGTCACACCCTCTTACATATGGCTCTGCAGTACCGTCACCTCTGCTACATTTTGGTACTATCACCCAGTAGCACTCTCCCCCACGCGAGTTGTCCCATTCATAGTTCCCCTTGGAAACTTAACACTCATGTTGATTTCACCCCCTAGGGATGGGAGTCTCGATAGTCTTATGCACTTTAGAGAATAAGCCACATACTTATTCTCATCATATTGCTAGCCTTCTTAATGGGATCCCAAGTTACACCATCTTGGATCTATTGACTACACCTCCGCAACATCATTAGCCCTCCATTTCATCCACCATCAGTTCACCCATCTGCATATTTCCCTCCATTCATTTACCTCATATAGAAACCCACCCATGGGGCCCCCACCCTCCACCAGTTCTCTTCACAACTTGCTCCCTCACAAGCCGAGCCATCTTGCACTGGGGCACCCATTTTTATATCTATACACTCATCCCAAATTATTCTTTATTTATTTGGTAATTGTAAAAATCCTTTGTTTCCAGCATTTCCTTAGCTTTTTGTCATCACCCTTGATGACCTTCTTTTCCCAGCAAAACAACCCATGTCTCCCTTGGTTGAGGCATCCACTCTATCTCTTCATTCTAACATCATTCATAAACCCTGAGTATCCCAAGTTCATGTACCCATGATCTCTGCATTTATCCACTTTGTTAGCCTCTGGCACAGTTTCACCCCATATCTAGTTGTCGCCTGACACTATATACAGTTTTATGGTTGCTACCAATTCCCCTACACAATTCCCCAACCAAGGGAAGTATTGAGTCTCACCTCATCTTAACTTTGTTCATGCTACCTATCAGTACTTGATCTCATCTCAGTGGATTTCACGAATCCCTTTACTTCTTGGAGTCGCGTCTTCTTTTCTGTCGACATCAGCACAGTTTCCAAAAGGGCGACAATATCTTGACTCTCATTACCTTCACAATGAGGAGTCTCAGACAGCACAGAGAGAATCATCATTGCTCTATGATTTCATTGACCCCCATAACATTCAACTTCCGCAAACTCTCATGTTACGGTGGGTCTTACTATGAGACTATTGCAGTTGTTTCATACCATTCGAATACCTCTGAATTTGTTAGGCCATCAATTCCTACGAGCCATCGACACTTCTTACAGATGTCCTTTCCTCACTTCAGAGTATGTTCACCATTCAGAGCTGTCATCTATCGTTATCAACCACCCTCGATGGTACTGCATTTATCTACACCAACATACATCTTCATTTACCATCTCACATTTTGGTTACATGACACGAGCATGGGGCATGCCCGGCTCATTTGTACACAAATTATTTTTTTCTCCCTAGAGAAAATTTTGGGTCCCACAGTTTCCCCTCTCTCTCTGGCAGATCACTCTTGCAGTTCCTCTCAACACTCTTCATTACAATGGCACTCTCAGTAAAAGAAACATTGATGTATTTCAGTTATACGTATGCTCCTAACCTCACACATTAGGGGGAATCTTTTATCACTGAAATATCATCTGCAACATCGCATGAAAATGGTTATAGAAACACAACAATGCCAACAACAATTAGTTCACCTACAACACTAAAATACATTTCAAAAGGAAAAAACTATACAATTGGACAAAAATTCACATGCGCATATTCAATAAAGGAAGCGCGTGCACAGTGTGTCGGCTAACAAATCCCTCAGAGCACAAAATGTGCCAAATGCATTACTGTGTATGAGAAAATCTGTGCACTCTTATGAACGGCGCATTTATGGTTCTTGTTGGCCCCCCAACCACTTATGGACCAGCTCTCAACCTGATTTTACCTCCATATCTGAGAAAAATCTGAATGGGGGGTTGGTCAAGAACCAAAGGGTGCCCTAAAAGGCCCCTTGTTTACACCAAGAACCAATTACATTTTTCCTTGAAGAAATGTTATAAATAAGAGCCATGGGTGCACTAAGAAACCAAGATCTTCATAGTATTGTTATGTTGTCTCAATTCTCCCTTGAGAATCCTCTTTTCTCCTTGGAGTATGCAAACATCATTGCAATAGGCCATTCCACTCACCTCTTGAGGGAATAGGCAGTGATTGTCTTCACCATTTGTCATTTTTCTTCCATTGTAAGAAGAGATCTCCATTAGGGAACTCAAGAACCCTCCCAAGGAGGAAGAGGGGACTCATAAGTCCTCATTTTTCTCTATGGTGTTTTTCCTACTAATAAATTAGTCTATTGGTAGCATTATCTTGGTCATTGGTTGATTGTTTATGGTTCTAAGTTTCTCATGCATTCTAAATTTTATTTCTCAGTTGTTTTAGTTTGTTTCTTTGTTTATTACATGTGTTTGGATTGTTTAACCCACTCACAAACTTTTGTCTTGTCTAGCAAGCCCAACTAGACATGCAAGTGTTGTTGTTTTGCTCACCCAAATGACAAAACCAACACAACATTGATGCACCCTATCATAACAAACAATGACATTCACCAAACGTCGAAACAATCAAACCCATGGCCTAGGTACTCCCACGACATGTCATTTCATGCCTACGGGGAGGTCATCAATGGTAGCCATAGGTACATTGTGCATGAGGGCCTCAAATTTTCAACCCATGCTACACAAGGTCCTTTTTGCATCATCGCTTGGTCCTTCCTACTCTCTGCCTGGTCGGCTATGTTGCGGGACATTCACCAATCTCATGGGTGCTCTATCTGCTTCAAAGTAAAGTACTTGTTAGTATTTTGGATCTCGCTAAAAGATAGAAATAGTTATTTTTTCAAAAATAAAAAATTAAATAACAAAAGTGAAAGGCTACCTATATCTTGTAGCTCGTCTCTGACAGGGATGATGATGTTTGGGTCGTTGGTGAAATCGATGCCCCCATAAGGGTAGTCCTCGATGAAGGGAGTTTGTCACTCCCACCAACCAAAGAATTCATCATCAAATGGATTGGACATTTGTCCACTACCTAAGAGAGTTATAAGTTCGTTCCATCGAACCATGGAAGGCCATGGTTGCAAGTGTCCTCATATATGTGTTCATGGGCTCATCATGGGCACCCTCTCGAAGAAGAATGTGCATAGGACACTACCGAAGAAAAAAAATTTCACCTTCCTGAGCTTGCAATCTATCATTTGTGCTTTCATGTTATTGAGCATAGTAGTACTCCAGTCATACATAGTAGGGCGTAGGAATTCAACCCCATATTGCATTTGCGCTCATGACGCCAAGTGTAAGGATTTGGATACCACGATCCAATCCAAGGTATATAGAATGACTCGGAGACTCAAGTTGGTAATCTGTTTGATTGGCACTTGAGAGCCACTCTTCTTAGTGTCGACATCAGAATATTCATTGATGAAATTGTTGATACTCTGACCTCCTCCCCAAGACTGGAAGTTTTGAACTTCTCCTCTCCTCAAAAAAATGATAATGAAGTATATGTGTTCAACCGTAATGGTCAAAGACTGTCCAGTGAGCATGAATGCCTCGGCATTTGGGTTCCAGTAATCAATTAGGAGATTTAACAATCTCCTTTGCGCTCTCATGCCACCAACTTGAAATAAATTATACATTCCACAAGCACGCAGAGCTTGTTTTACTTCATCGACGTCAAACACTACTAGGTCCACCTCTTCATGCTCACGTTCTCTCCAGAGAATAGACATCCTGCTTAATTTCCAAAAAAATTGAGTTAGTTCTTATTTTTTCTACACTTTCCTAGGAATCCATGGCCTTTAGTTCGAACAGTTGTGGATATCCGTGACTAGTGTTTCCACCAGCTGCGGATATCTGAGGGTTTCCTTAAGGCATCCCACAGATGCATAGAATCGTGCTCAATAAAGTAAATTTATGCTTGAAATTTGAAAGAATAAAGGAATGGAATGCAAGATAAGGATGGAACACTTACTTGTTTAGGGTGGCAAGCAGTGGAGTTGCTCCAAGCTCCATGTTTTCTCGATTTTCTCTCCAAGGTTTTTGGTCACTTTGGTAGTTGTTTGGGTAAAATGGTAAAATTGGAGTGGTAAATGGGTAAATATATCATTATTTATTAAAATTTTGAAAACCCACTTCCTAAAGTTTCCTTATTTTTCTCCAGATTTTTCACTAATGATCAAATTTTTGTAGCATTATCGTCATTGTTGCAGGTTTTAGGTCGATTTGGTATTTCTCTTCGGTAACTTTATCATCAATTGGTTGAGTCTTTTACAAGAGTCTAGATAGGTAATGTGTTTTAATTGGCATTTAGGTTAGGGTGCATTTCACTCAAACTATTGCATTATCAGTTACCATTATCGTCTAAACCTAGGGTCAACCCCATTAATGAATGATGAAACCTTTCTCTTTGCTTAAAAGTGACGCAGATGCAGACCCTCTCGGCCCTTGGGTCGGCAGTCTGCTATAGGATCTCTCTACTTTCTGCCCTTGAGTCGGATTGACTCTTCGATTCCTCTTCAGGGAATCCAAAACACACAAAATGATGCTTCTTCATAGGTCCTTACGAATTGAGCTCACGCGATCGAAAACGAAGCCTCAATTCCAGCCTTATTTCGACCAAATGATGTGGTCATGTTTTCTGCGATTTTCGAAACCTCGGAGTTCGCAACTTCGCAACTTCTCCTCCCAAATATTCAACTCTTCACCTTATGAGACCCGAACTTCCGATGTGCCTAAACATTTGTCACAACTCACCACTCGCAAGTTCGTGAGTCAAAACTCGCAACTCTTGTTTCCAAATCTCACGATACCCGAAATGTTGATATGGGCACGCTCCTTCTCTTGCCAGTGCCCTCCGCGCGTGACCACCGGCTAGGCCTAACCCTAGCACTTTTCGCTTCTCGCCGCTTCGTGAGGTTCGATGTCAAACTCTCGGCTCTTGTCTCGCGAATCCTCGAGACACGAGAGGTCAATGGGGTGTTGACTTCTTTCAAAAGACGATACATAAATCCTGATACACATTACCGATAGCTGGCCCCACACACACGTCTCCTCGCCTCTTCGGGACTTTGCCTTTCGCAATCTAGAGTACCCAACCTTTGGGCTCCCACCTCGCGAACCTCCAAATTCATGAGATCTCTAGAACTCTGACACCTGTCCTTCCCAGATGGACAACTCTGATCCACTCACCACTTCGCTACTCACCTTTCGCGACTTTGCGAACCTTGATGCAAAACCTTTGACCCTTCAACTCATGAAACCCCGAAATGAGATTTCGCGAGCGATCCAACGGCCCTGGCTGACTTGGATCCTATGACCCTGATTTCTTCTGAGATTACACTTGAGGAAAGCTCGTCGTAACGTTCCTGCTTCTCTGCAAGATCTGGTGGCTCCTTCAAGAATTCTTCTCAAAGAATTCCGATCATCCGTTTCTTCCTGGACAATTCCTGCGAATTTGAACAAGTTCTTCTTCACGGAACTTACCCATTTGTAACACAAACTTGTTATGCCCCCTTTCAACGCTTCAAGGCACCAACCTTCTGTGCTTTTCTTCGACAACTGTGAAGACCCTTATCCCTCCTGAGCTTTCTCCAACTCTGGGTCTTAAAGAAGACTCCCGCACGCACTCCTTGCAGCGAATCCTTCAATTACTTCAAAGAATTGAAGTCCTTCGACTCTGCGCACTCCCTGCAGTAGTAGTCCTTCGACAATTTCTCAGATTCACAAACTCTAAGACTTTATTCGGCCTGTGTACTCCTTGCACGGCTCCTGTGCTCAACTTTCACTTCTACGAGAATGAGAACAACATTAACCCTCCTGAGTTTTCAGAGATAAAACTCTGAACTCTTGTCAACGCACTCCTTGTGGACAACTTCACTGCACTCCTTGCAGGAACTCTTGCTCGGATAGAGAAACAATTGAAACTCATTCCTTACTCTCTCTCAGACTTCAAACAAAAAGCATGAAATCATATACACAGCATATAAAGAAAATGTATAACAGAAAGTAAGCATCCATGAGCATAACATTCAACATGCATACACAGAGAACAAATACGACACCATGAATTTGAATCGAAGCTCTTTCTATTAATTCAAATCTCTGTACATGGGTGTTTTCAGCCACAAGTCTCTGCTCTCTTCTCTATGCTCTATGCTTATAATCATCTTACAATTACACAATGAGGGTGTCTATATCTCGTTTCCCTCTTGCGCTCTAAAACTATCTAATCTAGAATTAAATTCTATCTACCTACATTAACTTATGCATAAATGCCTCTATCTACTTCAGACAAGAGCGGGATGCTCAAGGGCTGATTACAATGTTCCTCCATAAATGTGAGTATGCCTCTATTAACTATCCCATTAATTATATGGCGCTTTCAAACTTCAAAACATTTCAACAAGAAATTTGTTGGCGCTTGTCCATCTATCCTCCACGTCTACGCGCGCTTGCTACCTACTGGCGATGCTCCTGCATCATACTCCCTCGCTCGAAAATTTTCATGGGCTCCTGTCCATAAACTCCTGCACATTCTGTCCATGCTTCTAGATTTATGCTTCATTTTCCCAGCTAGCATCTTCAACTGGATGGCCCTTCCACTTGAACAAGTATTCAAAGTATTGCTTTCGTCTGGTTCTTTTACTAACTCTTTTGTCCAGTATGCACTCCATCTGCGGCTTTTCTGCAACTGGCATTTGTTTTTTCCATTGAATCTCTAGTTGTTCACTACCTACTTCTGCTTCCTCAGCTTTATAAGGGTACAAATCTGAGACATTGAATATCATAAAAATTCTGATCCCATCAGGTAATTCAATCTCATATGCATTCGACCCAAATTTCTTCAAGACCTTACATGGTCCGATTTTCTTCATCTTCAATTTATTATATGTTCCCCTCGAGAACCTTTCCTTTCTCAAATGTGCAAGGATCAAATCACCAACTTCGAACTGAAGTTGTCTCCTATGTTGATCTGCTCTTCATTTATACTCTTGGCTTGAACTCTGTAATCATTCCTTCACCTGGCTGTGAAGTTCCTTCATCGCCTCTATGAAATCTTCTGCACTAGCACTCCTAGTCACAATTTGTTCTGAATCCCTCAGCTCAGAAATTCCTCTTGGTTGCATGACATAAATAATTTGAAATGGACTCTATCCTGTGCTCCTATTAAGCGAGTCGTTATAAGAAAACTCTTCCCGTGGTAATATGTTGTCCCACTGACTGTGGTGTTTTGTCACCAAGCTCCTCAACAAGGCTCCCAAACTCCTGTTCACGACTTCTGTCTATCCATCTGTCTGAGAATGATAAGTTGAACTAAACGACAAGTTTGTTCCCAGCTTCTTCCATAAGGTTCTCCAGAAGTGTCCTGCAAACTTAGTGTCTCGATCCGAAACTATGCTCCTTGGTAAGCCGTGAAGTCGAATGACTTCTTTGAAAAACAGGTTCACAATGTGAGTTGCATCACTGGTTTTCTGACATGGAATGAAATGTGCCATTTTGGAAAATCTATCCACTACCAAAAAGATTGAGTCAAACCCTCTTTGTGTTCTTGGAAACCCCAATATGAAGTCCATATTGACTGCATCCCACGGCCTCTCAGGTATGGGTAACAGTTGATAAAAACCTGCATTCTGCCTCTTTCCTTTGGAATGTTGACAAATTCTACATCTGTCCATGAATCTTTTGACGTCTACTCGCATTCCTAGCCAAAAATATGACTCATTCAACTTTGTGAACGTTTTGTTATGACCAAAATGTCCGACCAATCCTCCATTATGTTTCTCCTTCAGCAAATTCTCCCTCATGAAGCATTTTGGAATACAAAGTTGATTACCTTTAATCAGTAATCCTTCCTGGATCATGTATTTTTCCCATTGGCTTCTATCCCTGAGAATTGGATTCTAAGTTGCTTCATACGCCTCTTTAAAATCTGGATCATCTCTGTACATGTCCCTGAGATCATCAAAACCTAATGTTTTGACTCTGAA
This sequence comes from Picea mariana, assembly GCA_032191745.1. Classification (NCBI taxonomy): domain Eukaryota; kingdom Viridiplantae; phylum Streptophyta; class Pinopsida; order Pinales; family Pinaceae; genus Picea; species Picea mariana. The sequence goes on along the minus strand of JASDQU010585577.1, from coordinate 58,321 downwards.
CTCCTACAATAGCAAACATTTCCTACTCAAAGCATCAACAACTTTGTTAGCAGTTCCAGAAATATGTTTAATCACAAAAGTGAAATTTTGCATATATTCAACCCATTTAACATGTCTTTGATTCAACTTCTCCTGTTGAGTCACAAATTGCAATGCATGATTATCACTGTATAAGACAAACTCCTTGGGGATCAAGTAATGCCTCCATTTTTTCAATGCCTGAATAATAGCATAAAATTCTTTATCGTACGTGGAGTATTTTATCTTGGCTTCATTCATCTTCTCACTGAAATATGCTATCGGCCTGTCTTCTTGGCTCAAGACTGCCCTTATTGCAAATCCACTTGCATCACATTTCACTTGGAATGTCTTCTTGAAATCTGGCAACACCAGAATTGGTTGTTCCGTAATTTTCCTTTTCAACAAATTGAAGCTTTTCTCAGCCTCTTCCATCCAATGAAAAGACTTGTGTCTCTTCTTCACTGTGTCCATCATCGGTGCACTAATTCCACTGAAATTCCTGATGAACTTCCTATAGAAACTAGCCAATCTGTGAAAACTTCTCACCTCAAATATACTCTTTGGTGATGGTCAATTCTTAATTACCTCCACCTTATCCGAATCCATCCTCAACTTATCTGCAGAAATAACAAAACCCAAATAAATGAGATATGTCTTCATGAATGAGGATTTCTTCATGTTTATTAGCAGCTTCTCTTGCTGTAACCTCTTCATCACTGTAGCCAATGTTTCAGATGTTCTGCCTTTGTTTTACTGAAAATCGGTATGTCATCAAGATACACAATGACAAATTTTTCGATGAAATCCTTCAGGACTTCATTCATCAACCTCATGAAATTACTCGGAGCGTTTGTTAAACCAAATGGCATGACAAGTCATTCGTACAACCCTTCACTGGTTGTGAATGTTGTCTTCCATTTGTCACCTTCTCTCATGCGGATTTGGTGATATCCAATTTTCAAATCAATCTTTGAAAAAAATTGGCCTCACTCAAGAAATTCATCAGATCATCCATCCTTGGCAATGGAAATCTGTACCTGATGGTTAATTTGTTGATTGCCCTCGAGTCAGTACACATCCTCCAGCCTTCGTCTTTCTTTGAACTGAGTACTGTCGGAACAGAACACGGACTCAAGCTTTCTCTGACCAAACCTTTGTCTAACAAATCCTGGACTTGTCTTTTGACCTCTTCATTCTCCTACGGCGTTAATCTGTACGCTGCTTTGTTTGGAAAACTAGCTCCAGGTATGTGATCAATTTGATGACTTATACTTCTAATCGATGGCAACGAACGAGGTAGTTCGTCCACTACTATGTTAGCGAACTCTTCCAGCAGTTCCTGAACCTCTTCTAGTAAATCATCTACCCTTGTGCTGATTAAAACAATCTTTGGCTTCCTGACCATAATGAATTGCGGTTCCTCCTTCTTCTTAACCTCTGTAAGAAGTTCCTTCCCACTCATAAGAAGTACAATGTTGCTCACCTCCAATTTTATTTCTTTGTCCTTAATCGGCAACAGCATGTGAGTTCTCCCATTTTTCTCTAGGGTGTATGTGTTCATTCTCCCATCATGAATCACATTTTTGTCATATTGCCATGGTCTACCCAGCAATAGATGAAAAAAATCCATAGGAATAACATCACAAAGTATTTCATCTTTATACCCTCCTATTTTAAACTCAACTAAACATTGTTTAGTGACATTCACCTGATGTCCTTTTTGCAACCATGAAACTCTGTATGGGCTTGGATGATCAATCATCTCTAGCTCTAGTTTTTCTACCATCTCTATAGAAATGAGATTGTTTGTGCTACCACTATCCACAATAACTTTGCATTTCTAGTCTTTGGCTTTGCACGCAGTCCGAAAAAGTCGGTTTCTTTGGACTGAACTCTCCACCTCCTTCTCTGGTGTCAAAAGATCTTTTTGCATCATCAGAGATCTTTTGCCTTCAGCATCCTCTGCCTCAACATTTCACCTTTATGCTTCGGCGATGTGAGTCTCTCCTTCCTCTTTCTTCTTGTTTGGACATTCATAAGACTTCTGTCTGACCTTTCCGCACATGAAGCATTTTATCACTCCACCTCTTCCTCTTCCTCTACCTCTAGTACGAGGAAAAATTTTGTTATCAGCATACTCTCCTTTCTGATCAGCATACTTCCTTCTCTGTCCAGCATATTTCCCTTTCTGTGAGCTTCCACCTCTCTCAATCTGAGGTTTCTTCCATTCTTCCTTAGGCTTCTAATTTCTATTTTGGATGACCGATTTGCCCCTGGCTTGACTTCTACCTCGACCTCTTTGACCTTGTTTTCGGGTCATCTTCTCTTCTGCCTTTAGAGCCATTTGATAAGCATCTTCCATCGTTCGGATGGTCATCATGCTCATCTCATCCTAAATTTCGTATCTCAGGCCATTCATATACCTCGCAACCTTTTCATCATTGCTTTCACGATGACCTACTCTAATGTTCAGCCTGTAGAAATCTTCAGTGTACTCTTTCACCGTCATCAGCTTCTATCTCAAATTTTGCATTCTTCAAAACAGAGTAATTTGATAATCCCTGGGAATGAATTTCGCTTTCATCTTTGCAATCATCCTATCCCAACTCTTGATTTTCTACTTACCTTGGCAGCGTCTGTCAGCTTGCAGTTCATCCTACCACAATGTTGCATGTCCTTTAAGTCTCATGACAGCATGTTTGACCTTCTTGTCTTCTTCGACATCTTCATAGTCAAACTATGTGTCCAGAGCTCTAATCCAGTCTAGAAGCTCTTCAGCATCCAAGTTTCCCTCATAAACTAGAATGTCCATTTTGGCTCTTGCACTCATCCTTGCAACAACTCTAATCAAGCATTCATGTGCTGCATCTTCTGCTAAAATTTCTTCTTCTTCATGTCCAGCGTCATCTTCGCTTTCGGACTCACTGACATCTCAAATATCATCTATTCGCCTTTGTTTTATTTCCACATCCACGAGTTTGGCATGAATGTCATGCAGATCTATTTCCACTTATGGATTTTTCACCTGCCTACCCCTTCCTTCTAGCATTTCCCTATCTTCTGGCAAATCGGGTGTTTGCCTGTCTCTTCTCCTCGGCAACATGGTTGAAATTTCTTCTCGCTTTTCCTACCTGAAATATACAAACAAGAATCAGGCTCTGATACCAGATGAAGCAGACACAGACCCTCTCGGCCCTCGGGTCGGCAGTCTGCTACAGGATCGCTCTACTTTCCGCCCTTGAGTCAGATTGACTCTTTGATTCCTCTTTAGGGAATCCAACACACATAAAATGATGTTTCTCCACAGGTCCTTACGAATTAAGCTCACATGATCGAACACGAAGCCTCAATTCCAACCTTCTTTCGACCAAATGATGTGGTCATGTTTTTCGTGATTTTCGAAACCTCGGAGTTCGCGACTTCGTAACTTCTCCTCCCAAATCTTCAACTCTTCACCTTCCGAGACCCAAACTTCTGATGTGCCTAAACACTTGTCACAACTCACCACTCGCGAGTTCGTGAGTCGAAACTCGCAACTCTTGTTTCCAAATCTCGCGATACCCAAAATGTTAATATGGGCACGCTCCTTCTCTTGTCAACGCCCTCCACGCATGACCACCATCTAGGCCTAACTCTAGAACTTTTCGCTTCTCGCCGCTTCGTGAGGTTCGATGTCAAACTCTCGGCTCTTGTCTCGCGAATCCCCGAGACACGAGAGGTCAACGGGGTGTTGAGTTCTTTCAAAAGACGATGCACAAATCCTGATACACGTCACCAATAGTTGGCCCCACACACATGTCTCTTCACCTCTTCGGGACTTCGCCTTTCACAATCCAGAGTACCCAACCTTTGGGCTCCCACCTCGCGAACCTCCGAATTTGTGAGATCTCTAGATCTCTGCCACCTGTCCTTCCCGGATGGATGGCTCTGATCCACTCACCACTTCGCTACTCCCCTTTCACGACTTCGCGAACCTTGATGCAAAACCTTTGACCCTTCAACTCACGAAACCCCGAAATGAGATTTCGCAAGCGATCCAATGGCCCTGGCTAACTTGGATCCTACGGCCCTGATTTCTTCTGAGCTTACACTTGAGGAAATCTCGTCATAAAGTTCCTGCTTCTCTGCAAGATATGACGGCTCTTGTGACTTCGCGAATTCTTCTCAAATAATTCCGACCGTCCATTTCTTCCTGGACAATTCCTACGAATTTGAACAAGTTCTTCTTCACAGAACTTACCCATCTATAACACAAACTTGCTACACCCCCTTTCAATGCTTCAAGGCACCAACATTATATGCTTTTCTTCGACAACTGTGAAGACCCTATCCCTCCTGAGATTTCTCCAACTCCGAGTCTTAAAGAAGACTCCCGCACACACTCCTTGCGGTGAATCCTTCAATTACTTCAAAGAATTGAAGTCCTTCGACTCTGTGCACTCCCTGCAGCAATAGTCCTTCAAAAATTTCTTAGATTCACAAACTCTAAGACTTTATTCGTCCTGCGCACTCCTTGCACGGCTCCTATGCTCAACTTTCACTTCTACGAGAATGAGAACAACGTTATCCCTCCTGAGCTTTCAGAGATAAAACTCTGAACTCTTGTCAATGCACTCCTTGCGGACAACTTCACTGCACTCCTTGCAGGAACTCTTGCCCAGAGAGAGAAAGAATTGAAACTCATTCCTTACTCTCTCTCAGACTTCAAACACAAAGCATGAAATCATATACACAACATATAAAGCAAATGTATAACAGAAAGTAAGCATCCATGAGCATAACATTCAACATGCATACACAGAGAACAAATACGACACCATGAATTTGGATCGAAGCTCTTTCTATTAATTCAAATCTCTGTACATGGGTGTTTTCAGCCACAGCTCTCTGCTCTCTTCTCTATGCTCTATGCTCATAATCATCTTACAATTACACAATGAGGGTGTCTATATCCCGTTTCCCTCTTGTGCTCTAAAACTGTCTAATCTAGAATTAAATTATATCTACCTACATTAACTTATGCATAAATGCCTCTATCTACTTCAGACGAGAGTGGGACGCTCAAGGTCTGATTACAATGCTCCTCCATAAATGTGAGTACACCTCTATTAACTATCCCATTAATTATATGGCGCTTTCAAACTTCAAAACATTTCAACAAGAAATATGCTAGCGCTTGTCAAGCTATCCTCCACATCCACACGCGCTTGCTACCTGCTAGCGATGCTCCTACCTCAAAAAGCGTCATTTGGTTGATGGTAGAGCCTACCTTCCATGGGTGTCCTAGTATAGAATTTGTTTTCAATCTAGTGCTCATGCTACAAGTTTTGTTTCTAGGCTTGGGGGTCGTGATTAGTCCCACCATGTGTTTGCATTTGAATTTCATTCTTCTTACTCTCTCTCATTCTGGCCATGTCCCAAGAGACCCCTATCTTACATTATGGAGTTCATAGTTAAGCTATTTTTAGACTCCCTAAAATTGAAAATATTCTTGAGTGACATTGTTCCTTGTACACTCGTCAAATGAACCTGAAGGAACGTTTGTCTAGCACAAGTTTACCCCTTTTTCAGACTAGACAAGTCTACTTATGAAAAAGTTATACTCTGGTCTACGGGCTAGAAGAGTTCTCCTAAGTTGTGTTTTATATTTTTTCGAGCTCAGGGGACTAAATTTACAAAAAAGGACAAGGGATTCCATAGTTAAGCTATTTTCAGACTCCTTAATATGAAAACATAGTCGAGTGATCTTGTCTCTGTCACACTCGTTAAAAAAAAATTGAAGACATGTCCTTTCGGTATAAGTTTAACCCTTTTCCAGACCGACTGGACTATGTACAAAAAAGGAATACTCTGGCCCTAGTGACCAAAAGAGTTCTCCTTGGTATGATTTTATTCTTTTTCGGACCCTGGAGACAAATTACAAAAAATACCATCATGGAAGGTTTACTTCCCAAAGTTGAGTCATAATTGCATCTGCATATTGAATGTTTGCGCTTTTAGGCCTAATTTCAACTTCAGCATGCTCTCATTGAACCAATCACCTATGCATTCCTATCAGTTCTCAGCCTTTCCTTTTATGCCTTTGAAAATCGATACCTTATCCCTGGAAGAAACATCCCCCAAGTGTCCTTATCATGCACACGCTTCCTTGAATTGAGCAGAGGTATGTTCCTTTTGCTATGGAAATAGTTTTTTGCCCGTGACACTCATTCCTTCCACTGTACGGTAGCATTCTTTTAATCTTTTCCAGGCTTTTATAACATGAAAAAGACAAAAAAAAATCAAAAAACCAAAAAGAATGGGAAAACATCTATCTCTTTTATTGGAAGCAGTCTTTTCACCCTTGAACAAAGAACAATCTTGAGTCAATATCTCATTGTTTTGTGTTTAGTATGGGTTTAGGAGACTTTTTCTCGCTTTTTGTTTTTCTCCCTCGGTTGGTTATTCTTCCAACGATATGGAGCATTTGTTGATGCCTCCTGCATCACAAATGTATCCCAACTTATAGTCATTTTGCTCGAGTCACATAATGTGTCATGTTTATGTTCAAGGGAACGTTTTCAACCTGTGTTGGCCATTCTATAGTTATCCTTTGACCTTGCAAGTCAGCCTTCCCAAGTTAGTCTCATCATCACAAGTATCAGTTTCTTCTTCCGATCTCTTCCAAATATTTGTCTTTCTGCCACCCCTCGTGCTAGATGATGGAGGATGCCTTAATTCCTTCCTTCCAACGGGTTCCCTCCCATCAACTTCGAGACATCTTGCTCTGGGAGAGGTATCTAGAGTTATGTTTGGTACCTTGGGCCTTGCAGTCCTCGGTGGAAGGTTCCCTTTCTATTGAAAGTGAGAATACCTCAATGTCCCATGCTCAATAGTTTCTATCAGGTGTTTGATGCGAGCTCATTTATTAACACTTGTTAGAGAGTACCATGGTACCTTGACTCCCATTATCATTATCGATGAGTTGTATTGCATTTGTTAACAGTATACCTCAATGATCAGTAATCAAATGATGTCTCATTGTGTTCAAATTCGACTCATTTATTCACATAGTGTAGACTTGTACCACGATGGATTGTAGTGAAGACTTCGGGTGAAGTACGAGCACCACATATTTTTTTTCTCCTTCTCGACTCATATGGTGTCACTTCATAGACCGGTACTCACAGAGGATCAGATTGTATGTTGCTTCGGTCCCAGTTATCCTTTGTTATTGATTCTGAGACATAGCTCCATTGTGTATCTATTTGTGGCTATGATCTATTTTGACATGGATCCACTTTGTATTCTTTGTGGCCATGATTGCTATTTCATATCACATGGATCCACTATGTATTGGTCGTGGCCATGGACTATAGCTATATTTTACATATGCCATGGATCCGCAGTGTACTTGCTTTGGCGGCCATGCTTACATCACTATTGAGCATGGGTATGCATGACTTGGGAAGCAAAACTCTGGCTTGATATTTCTTAACGGTTATTGTTTTTGGATCATTTGTTCGGGAACCTCCATGGATACTTCAATGCATCCTTGCCTCTTAGAGTTCATAATGTATTTCAGCCATCAATTTTTCCTTCTGACCTCACACATTAGGGGACATATGTTATAGCACAAAATGTCACACCTATGCATTTGTGCCATGGCCTAAGCCTTTCCCAATGCTTGCTAGACTTTTCCCTAAAATATCTCTCAAAAATAATTTTAAAAACATGTCCTAAGAGTATATCCGCAGGTTTTCCTAGTGCAACATGTGGACATTCATGACTTTCCACACTGCAACCCGCAAATGCCCTCAAAATTTGTGAAAAATAAAATAATTTTGTGTTTTCGAGGGGTTTTTTAGTTGGACTCGTTTCCCAACAACCCTTGCCTGTACACAACGGAATCCAACTCCCCAAACCTCTTTGTCAAGATATCAAACAAACATGGAGGGATAAGGAGAGGTCAAGTCCTTTTATGCAAAGTTATGTTGCCAACATCTAGCAAACCTCTTTTCCCTATAATTCTCTGAGCAACATCCCCTGTAGTCTGGAAACTCCTTTTCCAACACTTCTTTCGCATGTTATATGACTATAGGGTGTCTTCTTATCCCTATCTAAGTCATTGAAGGAATATTACATTGGTTGAGTTGATGCTTGAGGATTTTTGGAGGAACCCAGACAGTTGGATTCAAGACAGTGCCTAAAGGTTGGACAAGGTTGTAACTTACCTTTTCCACTTGTTGATAATAAAAGAGTTTGGTTTCCCTCAGATTGTGTCTTCAATGTATGTTTATCTTTATGCTTACTTTGAATATGACATATAATATGAATATGTTTTTTATTGCATAACTACTTCCGTTGCAGCCCTTGTTTTGTATCTATCTTACAGGTTGGTTCCAGTAGAATATTAGGAGCTCTTCAATGAATCGGAGAGGGGATCGACATAAAACAGTAAAACAAGGTGCACTTTCTTCTATCCTCTGTATCCCTATCTTCTCCTAGTTTAACTACTTATTTTCTTTAGCCTTTGTGTGTTTTTCATTGAGGGGAGATTGTTGTCTCTACCACTTAGTCTTTCTCTGTTGTGATTCATACCCAAGATCACAGGGAAAAAATCCCTTAATCA
>JASDQU010585577.1:9492-19800 GCA_032191745.1 Picea mariana | reverse complement strand
CAATTAAATGTTCAAGTACAAGATAATTCAAAATGAAAATGTCTCCTTGGTATATATAGGAGACTAGGAGGTATATTTACAACTAATGGCCTAAAGCCAACATAAATAAAATAACATTACTAATATAATATGCCCCAATTAAGGGGTAATGAGCCAATATCAGGGCTTAACACTCATAGAAGTGGATTCAATGACACCATAAGCCATGAAGTAACCTTGATATGTACCACTATAACACTTACTCTTGAAGGGTTCTTTTCTTTCATGCTTCCCCTGTGACATATCCCTGTACTTAGGTATTTTCTTTCACCATTTTGGGTGGCACACCTAATAGGGTTTGATCAAGGTCCTCCCATATTCAAACTTGACAACTTACACAAAGTCTTGAGCTAATGTGAAATTTGAAGGGGATACTTGATGCGAAATTTTTATGTGGCTTATATCTTAAGTAATAGCTTAATTTGTATGATCAAAGGACTGGTATATAGACCTATGAACATTGGATTTACTTGATTTCATACTTTGTTTTGATTTGGATTTCCTTAACATGTTACTTTGAAGGATGCCCCAATATTTCACCAAGGATGTTGTGTCTTTATTGCAGGATATGACATGTGTGATGTAGAGCATTGAGTCACCCAATGGGTTGACACACTTAGATATTGTCTCTCACATCTTTTGGACCTTTGACAATGGGAAAATGGGCTCATTTATGCTAGATATGGTCATGGTGGCAGAGAGATGGGAAAGAATCCCACACGCTAGGCTCTACATCCTAGAGACTATCATGCATTGGATGGAGGACTGCACTGGGAGATGATTGCATGACACACATCCTCCTTGGATTCCATCCTTTACACCTTGGATGCTAGGAATTTAGATGATGATTTCATGCTATGGTTTGATGGAGATGATGGGGTTTGTTGCCGCTTGGACACCATGTGATGACTTGGGATGTAGCATGGCATGCTCCCATCATGCTTTCACCTTGGACAATGACACATGGCCTTGGGGAGGCCCTCCTAGTCCATTCAAGGCTTCATATCACCACACAGGTAACCATTATTGTCTTATTTTCATAATTTATCATTTGTAGAGGGTAATTTGAGGATTCAGACTCACTTGTTAGATGAATTGTTGAAATTTTGTGAATAATTGAGCATTAGGGTTACCTTATAAATAAGTATAACACTCCATCTTATTTTCATAATCACTTTCTCTCACACTTGTGGGTGGAGAACTCTAGAAATTTTTTCTATATTTCTCTTTTGTCTATTGGATCTAGTGCACTACTCTTGGAAGATGATATTTTTGTGGATGGTTTGTTTCCTTTGATGATATCTTGTTGTAACTTGGGTTTCTCTTGGCATAAAGATTTATGGAAGTAATTAATTTTCTTTAAGATAATATTCTTTCTCATGGTATAATGAGATAATTGATTTCTTATTGCATGTTACTATGTTTGGTAAAATCCTAGGTAAGAGACATAAGTCTTTATCTCCTTTAATACTTTTGTTTGTCCAAGATTGGTCAAGGCATTAAGAGACCTAGTCTCTTGCTAACATTCACATGCTTAAGGCCCAAGAAGTTTTTCACCTTAAGGTTTTGATCTTAGTCATTTGATCTTTGACCTAGGTCATCTAGAAGAGGGAAAACAACATCTAGGGCCCAACAAGCTTTGCATACTAGAAATCATTTTCTTGAAGGTTTAGTCCTAGGGTTGATCAAAAAATGATATGTTTTACTGACAAATTACAAGTTAAGTTTAATGTACTTTATGCATTGAATTGATAAGAATGTGAAACCCATAAAACTCATTAACTGGTTGTAGAATAATACTTATTACTTTTAGTTGATGCTTATGAGTGATTAAAAAGATCATCTATCATAAACCATGTTGAAAATTAATAGAAGATAAAAACAACCTAGAATAAGAAATAGAGACAAGAACTTGTTAATGGAGTTCACCAATCATTGGCTATGTCTTCAGGCCCACTTCCAAGTGGAGGACCTCTTTATTGCTCTTTAAATGCTCAAATTCTCTTTACATTGGCTCTTTGTTGTTAAAAAACATGCTTCATATCTTCTGTGAAAGACCTCCTTTCTCAGATACATGCATGCCTCATCAAATTCCTCTCAACAACATGAGAAAAATGCCTCTCAAAACATGAAAAATGGCCAAAAATACAAGTTTCTCCTCAAAATCTCTACATCAAAAAGTTACCCTAAATCTTCAAAAAGCCTGGTTTATATAGTTTTTATGATCAACAAGAGAATCCCAACTTCCCCTAAAGATCTGGTCTCTTTTTCAGATCGAATCCCCCTCCAAATGGCCAAAATATCCTCAAAAATCCAATTCCGATCCAAAAATTAGGCATAAATCAATTAAAAATTGAACAAACATAGGTAAAAAACCCACTTTAGTAAAATATACGGGCTAAGCCCCCAAAACCAGGCACGCACCCCCTCAAATATGGTCATATGTACTTAATATGGCCAAGAGCTAGCCCTAACCTTGCGCTAGCTCCTGGATTCATGGTCATATGTTGTTTTTTTATAGGACAATGTCCCTTCCCATGCACCAAGCCTGTGGTTCCAACCCCATATTAAAAGGTGGAGGGTGCCATAAGTTGCACATTGGTAGTTTAGTAAGGTGCTCGTGCCCTTTTGGTTGATCAGTGGTCACATTCAAGGATATAACCATGGGTTGGGGCTTAGCCCCAACCCTTTCCCTCCCCACATATTATTACTTGGGATTTTAAATATATTTAAATGTGTTTCATATAAAAATAAACACTTATGGTGCATTGGAATTTGGTCATTCCCCAAAGCACTTTCCTCCTATCAACAGGTTGTGTGTTCCATTCTCATGAATTACAAATTTTTTTAACAAAGCCACCAACGACGGGGTGCCACGTGGCAGCCCACACCTATGCCACATGGCACCTCCACATTAAACCAACCCCCTACCACGTGTCAAGTATCTATTGGCCTATGTCTGCATCATCTTCCCAATCAGTTGTGTTGCCACATGTCATCACCTGCCCCTGCCATGTCGGCATATTGAAATTATCTTGGTGATGTCCTGCTGACATCAGCATTGACTTTTTGCCAATTTGACCTTTGATTTTTTAGTTGTTTGATAATCTGATCAGAGTGTGATAATGCGTGCATACGAAGCCCATTTGAGAAATTAAATATATGGTTGGAATCAATGCGATGATCCGGTCACAATGGAATTGGTTTCATTCAATTCAGAGAACTTCCATTTTTGAGCATTTTTTGGACCGGGGGAGCCTCTTGGATCATTCCTCCCCACTTGGAAGCTTTTGGACCACCAAAAGTCTACTTTTACTCAGGTAAGAAGTGAGGGTACTACCTCCCCACTTGTCCTGTATCATCCATCCTCTCTACTGGGACAATGATCACCTGACTAATCACAATAAACATAAAAAATGAGATAATGTTGTTTATCAAAGTAATCATCTCATTTATTGCATAATCACCTACATTCTTTGTCGCATTTTTCAGCCATACACCACTGAATAGCAGCAAACGAAACAACAATATTGAGTATGTGAATGAAAATGACAAAACATGCTTCCTCTTTTGCAAAGGAACAATAATCAAAGTATGAAGTTGAACCTCATGTTGTACCTCTAGTGACACTTCATGACTGTTAGAAACATACAGAATCATATCATGTTTAGAATCACTAACTTTTGGATTTATTACAGACATAAGTGTTATGCTTTTGCTTGCATTTAAAATTATTTTTAACTACCCTGTAGCTGCAAAAGATCTGTCAGTTTTCATGCGATGAGCACGAACAATGTACTCTTTCCCATCTTTCTTGAAGCAATATTTATTTTTCTCCATGTAGAATATGGATTTTCTATCATAAAGGTATGGGCTTCCCAAGACAATTCCACATATGTCCAGTGGCACTATATGAATCTCTACTTCATCAAAATAATTAGAAGTGATTGCAAACTTAATTTTACATTGTTTGGTTACTTGTAAATTATTATCACCACATATCCATCCCAATGGATATGGTTTAGGATGTGACTTAGTTTCATGTCCCAAGTTATTTACAACATCTTCACTTATTATATTGGATTGTGATCTAATGTCTACAAGAGTATCAACTTTAACATTATTTGTTATGACCCTTATGTGGAAAAGTTCACTCCTTTTACACTCATCATTTACAACAACTGAATTAGAAGAGCTAGTACTTGCAACATAATTTATACCTCGGATTCCCATAACTATAACCTTTGTCTCATCACCAGAATCTGATCCAAGATCCACTTGAACTGTCACAGTTGTGGTATTCACCCTTCCTTGGTTGGCATACTTCTTTGGCTTCATCTCAAAATGTATGATCCAACAATGATGTTCATCATGGCCTACTTTCTTGCAATGCTTGCAAGTAGGCTTCTCCTTTCTTGTTGTGGTTTCCCTCTTCTCTTTCTCTTTTCTTTTCCCTGAATCCTTTCTTTGCCAAGTATCTGTAGAAACACTATCACCAACATTCCCTTTACTTGATTCAATGTGAATGGCTTATACACATACTTCATCAAAGTTAGAAGGATTTAGAATAAGAATAGTGTGCTTGAGATAAGAATGTAAGCCACCAATATATTTTAAGAGTGTCTCTTGTGTATATAAAGGAATACCCAAATTTAATGCTTTCTTACGAAATATTTGAGTATATTCTTGTACACTTTGACCTTTAGCTTGCCTTAAACTTTGCCAATTCATCATTTCTTGTTGCATGTATGCTAATGGATAAAATTGTTGCTTCAATGCAATAACAAAATCATTCCAGGAAGAGATTGTTTTACCACTTTTCTTGAGATCATCTTTAGTTTTTCTTTCCCATCGTATGAGAGTCATGCCTCCCATTTTGAGACTTGAAATTTGGATCTTTGTTTCATCATCAACAATGCTTTTTATCCTACAATAGACTTCTAACTGTCTAACCCAATTATCTATATTTTCTCCATCTAATTCACCATCATAAGTGAGTAATTGAAACTTTACATCTAACTTTAATAAAGGCATATCAGAAGAATGATGAGTGTTTTTAGGTTGTTTATCCTTGGAGGGATGTACACTTGCTTCACTTGTAGATGACGAGGATGAAGTAGAAGAAGGTTCTGAAGGTCCACCACCTCCAACTCCTCCTTCGTCTCTTACTGAAGATTCACCTTATTCAACCTTTGGATTTCTTCGCTTTCCTCTTTCATGGTAAAGATCCTCTACCATGGCTTTCATTAATTGAAATGACTCAAAGAAATTGTCCTCAGATGCAAAAGAACCTAGTTTTCTCGGTGAAGACATCTCTTGTTAATGTGGTCTCCTTTGAATCTTTGTATTAAGAGCCTCCAGTTGGCCTTCTCCTCGCTTGAGTTTTGCTCTAGTGAGCATCCAATGCTTGCAATTCCTGTCAAACCTTCAAAACCAAATGCTCTGATACCATAAACTTGATCCAAAAAATGATAGGTTTTAATGACAAATTACAAGTTAAGATTAATGTACTTTATGCATTGGATTGATAAGAATGTGAAACACATAAAACTCATTAACTGGTTGCGGAATAATACTTATTACTTTTACTTGATGCTTATAAGTGATTAAAGAGATCAACTATCATAAACCATGCTGCAAATTAAGAGAATATAACAACAACCAAGAATAATAAATAGAGACAAGAACTTGTTAATGGAGTTCACCAATCGTTGGCTACGTCTCCGAGCCCGCTTCCAAGTGGTGGATCTCTTTATTGCTCTTTAAATTCTCAAATTCTCTTTAAATTGGCTCTTTTTTGTTACAAAACATGCTTCAGATCTATTGTGAAATACCTCCTTTCTCAGATACATACATGCCTCATCAAATTCCTCTCAATAACATGAGAAAAATGCCTCTCAAAACATGAGAAATGGCCAAAAATACAAGATGCTCTTCAAAATCCCTGCATCAAAAAGTTACGCTCAATCTTCAAAAATCCTAGTTTATATATTTTTTAGGATCAACAAGAGAAGCCCAACTTCCATTGAAGATCTGGTCTCTTTTTGGAATCAAATCCCCCTCCAAATGGCCAAAATATCCCCAAAAAACCAATTCTAGTCCAAAAATTAGGCATAAATCAATTAAAAATTGAATAAACATAGGTAAAAAAACCAGTTTAGCAAAATATATGGGCTAATCCCCCAAAACTAGGTGTGTGCCCCCTCAAATATGGTCATATGCACTTAATATGGCCAAGCGTTAGCCCAAAGGGATAAGTGTTGGCCCTAACCTTGTGCTAGCTCCTGGATTCGTGCTCATATGTTGCTTTTTATAGGACCGTGTCCCTTCCCATGCACCGAGCCCGTGGTTCCAGCCCCGTATTAAAAGGTGGAGGGTGCCATAAGTTACACATGGGTGGTTTAGTAAGGCGCCCATGCCCTTTTGTTGATCGATAGTCACATTCAAGGATATAACCATAGGCTGGGCCTTAGCCCCAACCCTTTTCTACCCAACATATTATTACTTGGCATTTTAAATATATTTAAATGTGTTTCATATAACAAGAAACACTTATGGTGCACTGACATTTGGTCATCCCCCAAAATTGCTTGCTTCCTATCAGCAGGTCATGGGTTCCATTCTCATGAATTGCAAATTTTTTTAACAAAGCCACCAACGATGGGGTGCCACGTGGCAGCCCACACCTGGGCTACGTGGCACCTCCACATTAAACCAACCCCCGACCATGTGTCAAGTATCTATTGGCCTATGTCTGCATCATCTTCCAACTCAGTTGTGTTGCCACATGTCATCACCTGCCTCTGCCACATCAACATCTTGAAATTAGCTTGGTGATGTCATGCTAACGTCGACATTGACTTGTTGCCAGTTTGACCTTTGAATTTTTAGCTATTTGAGAATCTGATCAGAGTGCTATAACTCTCACATATGGAGCCCATTTGAGAAAGTAAATATATGGCCAGAATCACTGCAACAATTTGGTCACAATGGAATTGGTTTCATTCAATTCCGAAAACTTTCATTTTTGAGCATTTTTTGGACCTTAGGGTTTGAACTTCATTAATCTATATTATATGAGTCTTTCTTCAAGTATTTCATAATTGACTCCATTTTCCCTAGAAAATGCAATGACACTAGTATAGAACCCTCCTTATGGTGAAAAGTACCTTTAGAATTAGCATTCTCTCTCAAAGTGATTTTACTAATGCTACTAACTCTAATTTTAGAAAACCAATGATATTTATTGTTGTTGTTATAAACTTTTTCTACAACCACTAGGGTTTACTTTAATTGTTTCATATGTACTTGAATTAGTAGCTAAACTTACTCAAAATCATAGTCTAGCAATTGAACATTATTGTACATGTTGAAGGCTTAATTTCTATGTTCAATTGCCATACTTGTGAGCACTTATTGTTGTTGCAAAACATTAATTGTTGTTATATATTATTTTATTGTTGTAATTTTGTAACAACCATTGAATTTATTTATTATCTAGTGTCTGAGAGGATATTAATGACTTCTATGACTTGGTAATTGATACATGAGAAATTTTCCTCCAGAAACAATATTGGTGATTAGACCCAGGGGGTCTTTGAAGTTACTAAGGGAGTGGGTTTCCTAAGTTTGAATAATTGTATTTTCCTATGAATTCTAGAAGAATTGCATATGATAGGGGTTGTTAAGTTGAGATTGATTAAATCGAATTTGTTTTGTTTAAGAAGATCTCTAGAGTTTGTAATATTTAGAGAGATCTTTAGGATTTTTTGGATCTGAGAAATCCTTAGTTGAGATATTTTAGGATTTGAACCAAATTATGGTGTCATAATCGATTGTAATTATATATGTAAGCCTAAGAGAATTGAAAGGGATCTGAGATGTGGTTCAAGTTAGAAAAAGAGAGGAGAATTAGAGGAGTGTGTACGAGGCCAAGTGTGGCCTAAGGCCAGCGAGAGACTAATTAAATGTAAATCAGGACAGGAAGATTGAATGTCTTATGTAAATTGTGTACAACAATTCATTAATAGAATTCTATGTTTATGGGCTCTTTGTGTTAGTGTGAGAGTGGATGTATTTCTGTTGTATTGATATCTATGTGAAATTAGTACAGTCCATATCAAACCTTTCATGAGTGTGTGCAGGTTATGCATCTAGAGAGGTTAAATATTATTACCAAAGAAGACGGATTGTGAGTGATCATCGATCATTAAAGAGATCAATGTATCCAATGCAAGAATGATCGGTCGAATTCATCGTGGAATCAATTTAAGATTATGGAAGAACATAAGTTAAGTTCCTATTTGTGCACAAGTTGATTCAGGGTCGAATCCCTTTAGATAAAAGAGTTCAAAACCATTTAGTAGGTGTTGAGAAGTAAGAATCGTTAAACCAAGGAAAAGAATCAATCATGATCATTGATTCATCAAACCAAGACTTTATTTCTATGTTTAAGGATTTGGACGACTGAGATTAGATCTGGAGTGGATCTCTTTTAGATCAATGACCATAGTTTCTTCATTATTCGAAGTTGATGGGATAGTGTCAAGCGGTTCAAAGTGAAATTTTCGAAGTCTAGTTTCCAGATCTTGTTACAACACTCTGAAAAATATAGTATTGAAGAATATTCTTCTTCGATACCACTCATTCGGCATCAAGAAAAACAGGAAAGTTTCACCACTTTGAAATCAGGGAATTGAATAAGATTCTATCACAGTTTGTTGAGCGGTCAAAAGCGGATGCATAGAAACATTTTATTGGTTGTTGGAGTGGAGATATAGAAGTCTGTAGAGTCAATGAGCTAGAGGAACTCTGAGAGTGAATCACGAAGAAGAAAAGCTTCTCAGTTTGAGAAATGACCTTCTTGCATTGCTTGGAAGATATCAAGGAAACAACATTATGTGGGACTGCCTTGGGTATCCTATACAATTTTCTGTTCAAAGTAATAATAACACTACGAGGCCTAGACTCATATACAACATGATGTTTCCATAAATAAGGTTGTCCCAAAAGAACATCACAAACTTCAAGGGGAGCGACATCACACAATACCTCATATTTGAATGGCTTGATGTCATACGACAGACAACACTATTGGCTGACGCGGAGATCGCTTCCTTGACGAAGCCATTCGATGGTGTAGGGTTGTGGGTGAAATGTTGTCGATAGGGCTAGCCACTTGAGGACCTCTTTTGAGAAGAGGTTCTTCTGGCTACTGTGATTAATGATGAAGTGAAACAGAGTGCCTTTCACCCACATCTGTGAATGGAAGAGGTACCCTAGTAGGTGATAAGAAGATGTATTTGTATTATTCCATGACCTTATCCACTTGCTTCTATTGCATGGAGAGGTCAAACACAGAGGCCATGGATGTGGATACAACCTTTCACTCACTCTGAGAGAGAATCATGAAGAAGAAAAAATTCACGGTCTGAGAAATGACCTTCCTGCATTGCTTGGCAGAGATCAACGAAATAGCACTAGGTGGGACTACCTCAAATATCCTGTACAATTTCTTGTTCAAAGTAATAATAACACTATGAGGCCTAGACTCATATACATCATGCTATTTCCATAAATGAGGTTGGCCCAAAATAAAATCACAAACTTCAAGGGGAGAAACATCACACAATAACTCATTTTTGAATGGCTTGATGCCATATGACAGGCGACACTGTTGGCTGACACGAAGATCACTTCCTTGACAGAGCCATCCGATGGTGTAGGGAAGCAAGTACAGTGTGGTCGGCAAGCTAGACACTTGACGACCTCTGCTGAGATGAGGTTCTTTTGGCTACCACTATTAACGATGAAGTGAAATAGAGTTCCTTTCACCCACATCTGTGAATGAAAGAGGTGCTCCCCTTCCTCTATACCATCAAGTTTACTGAGATGGATCTGGTGGTAGCAATGGTTGCACTGGCTTTCGTGGAAATGATATATCTCCCCTTTTATGGTTTTGACTCAAATTCGGAACCCACATCAAATTCAGAGGCTTTTACTGTTGATTAAGGTTGGTTTTCATTGATGTCAATCCTTGAAAAAATCCCTGTAGCACAATGTTTTCGGTAATGTGCCCAATATTGTTTGATGTAAATATGACTCATTATTGTCTTGTCATGGTTGATAAGAAGTAAAGATGGATGAACTCCAAAGTGGTCCCCTTATGGTGAAAGCCCTCACGGGAAGATGCTTTGCGGAGTAAGAGAAACTATGCTTAATTGTGTAATAATGATATTATAGATGGATAGTGCTTGTCATTCCATTTTC
>JASDQU010585576.1:4435-22430 GCA_032191745.1 Picea mariana | reverse complement strand
ATTCACTTTGTCATCTTCAAAAATTCATTTCTCCTCAACCATGAGGATCCACATGACGTGCCACATACCACCAGAAACAAAATGATGTATACTATCCATTCATGGGTGTTGTATATGCATGTGCATTGTCCTTCATGTCCAAATACCTTTATCAATCTTGCGGTCCAAAACCCATGACTAGGGTTGACATCAATGACAACAACCAATCTTCCAAAAGAAAATTTTGAAGAAATATTGTCAGTTTAGTTGGACGGAATAATGCCGACAGAGCTTCGACACACTGAAACAGAAAATGGTTACTACACCTATCCTAGTTTTTCCAGATTGAACCAAGGAATTTCATGTGCATGTCGATGCGTCTTCCATTGCTTTAGGAGTTGTGTTAGCACAACCTGGAGGAGGAGATATTGAGCACACGCTAGCCTTTGCTAGTAGGAAGCTATCAACTCCTTAGATTAATTACACCACCATTGAGCGAGAAGGGTTAGCCATGGTGTATGCATTGCAGAAATTTTTCCACTACTTGTTGGGAGGACACTTTAAAATGTTTATTGATCACTCCGCACTGAAATACTTAGTCAACAAGCCAATGTTGGGGGGAAGAATATGCATATGGCTTCTGTTATTCCAGGTATATGATTTTGAGATCATAGTAAAGCTAGGAAGAATGAACAAAGGTCCTGACCACTTGTCAAGGTTGGAACATGGTGAAGAGACGACCAGTTTGGAGGATGCACTACCGGATGCATAGCTACTAGCCATTAGAAAGATCGATGACCACTTCGCAGAGATATTCCAGTTCCTATCAACAGGAATGGCACCTAGTGTGTACACAATTCTTTAGAAGAAACAACTAGTAGTGCATGCTGCAGACTTATCCCTTATAGTTGGACATCTATACAAGATGGGACCTAATGAGATATTAAGAAGATGTGTTATGGAGGTAGAACGGAAACTAATCCTTGCAGAAGCTCATGAAGGCATCGAAAGAGTACATTATGTATGAAAAGAAACTGCACAGAAGGTTCTTAGAGCTGGCCTTTGGTGTCCTACCTGACACAGAGATGCTAAAGACTATTCCAACACCTACGATGTATGCCAAAGAGTTGGGAAACCTTCCAGAAGAGATGAAATTCCACTAGCAACACAATTTACCCTACAAGAATTTGAGAAATGGGCCATTGACTTTGTTGGACCTACAAACCCACCAGGAAAGCGTACAGGAGCAAGGTACATAATTACAACAACAAAATACTTGACCAGATGGGTCAAAGCAAGATAAGTTAAGGAATGTAGTGCAACTACAGCTTCACACTTCATATTTGATGACATCATAACTAGGTTTGGATGCCCAAATATCCTTAGGAGTGATCAAGGCACACATTTCATAAATAATTCAGTTGAAGCCCTGACTAAAGAATTTTCACTCCACCATCAGAAGAGAACACCATACCATCCACAAGCAAATGGGATAGTTGAAGCATTCAACAAGATCTTGGAGACAACACTAACCAAGATTTGCAGTGTGAACAAGGATGATTGGGACTTAAGAGTACCAATAGTATTATGGGCCTATATAACCACATGCAAGAAGTTGACAATGCAGACCCCCTTAAAGTTGGTTTATGTTCTCAAAGTTGTTGTTCCAATGGAATACTTGGTGCCAAGCTTAAGAATTGTTTCCTTTATAGATATGGATGACATTATCATTGTTCAAGGGAGGCTTGCACAATTGGTTGAATTGGAGGAAGATAGATTTGTTGCAAAATTCTATCAACAAGTACAGAAGGAAAGAGAGAAGGCCTACCATGATAGGCACATCAAGAAGAAGGCATTTAAACAAGGTGATCTAGTATTGGTATATGACAGTAAGTTCATCAAACATCCTGGGAAGTTCAGAATGCATTGGGTAGGGTCATATCAGATCGATCATGTTACAGAAGGAGGAGCTGCGTAGTTAAAGACTTTAAAGGGAGAGTGGAAGGAAGGATTAGTGAATGGGAGCCAACTAAAGTTGTACTATCACAACTAGCTGCCTCACAACTCTCAGTAGAATCATAAGGAAAAGGGTCTAGGTACCAGGTGCAGTTGAAACTGGGTACCGGACACAGAAAAGACAGTCTGCATAAGGAGGAAAAGGAGGCATAGAGCAGAAAGCAGAGGCTACACTGCGCAGTCTGAAATCAAAGTAAAACAGGAAGCTGAGATCTAAAGTGCCTCAAGATGAGTCATAGGTGAGTTTTGGGAGCCTATTGGCCCTTGGGTATGGAAGTACGTGAAGATCAAGGAAGAAAAAGGAGAATGCGAACTTTGCAGAAGACACAGTGACTGTTATTAGGTCGAAGTGAGCAAAAGAGCAGAAAAGACTGAGAGAAGTAATCCGTTGGACGAGGAGATTGAGGATGATAGATCAACAAGGAAGAAGGATCGTGGACAACTCAACAAGTGGAGAAATCCACCATTGGACACCTTAAAGCACCGTGCGAGAAGGAAGGAAAGACAGGCTCGCGAAGCATTGAAAATACAGGTCAAGTTGACCTAGGGTTTAGACACCTAGGGTTTTGGTATCTAGGGTTTTGGAAACCTAGGTTTCGACCTAAGGATGTCGGTAAGTGATTGTAATGTATAAATAAGAACCTATATGAAGGAAGAGGTTTGGTTCATGTTCGAGTTACTCGATCTAGTTGTTGTTTTGTTGTGAGAGATTATTGCTGTGTGAGAGAGAAGTGCTAAGTGTGAGAGCCTTCTAGTATTGTAAGATCTTCAGGTGGGTGCGAAGGTCGGCCCTGCAGTTGGGTGCGCAGGGAGGGGAGAAAAATAGAGGAGAAGAAAGAGGATCTGCTAGCTAAGAGCGCAACTAAGAACTGTATGCTTCATGTTAATATATTATAAAGCACAATTCTGTGGACGTAGCCCTAGAGAGAGGGTGAACCACGTATATTTTGTGTTGTGTGTTATTGGTATTCTGTCTATGTCATTGATATACTATGATTGCATTATTGTTTAGGACTGATAAGTAGATGTGTAGAGTAGATCCAAGCTGATAAGTGATATATGAATGATGTGTTGTTTCTTATATTAGATCCACTTGATATTCCCCTTGGTTGTAGACATCTTTGTCCTACGGCCCCCTCATAACTGCTTCGGGTGAGATTGCATTTGCTTAGAAAGTGTTGTCGAAAGGGATAGTAGTTAGGGCTTGTTGGTGCACTCTTAGAGCTGAACCCTAGGTCTGCCCCTGTGCCAACAAGAGACAAGAGTATAGGATTGTGTGTGTGAGCTATAGTTTAGGGTTTAGATTCGATAGGATAGAAAATAGTGCGATAGAACTATGAGAGCTATATTTTAGGTTTTGGATCTTAGGGAGAGGTTGTCAAATACATGATTGAGCATGAGAATTGAGAAACTAGTGAACAGTTACAACGTCGAATTAGGGTTTGTGCAAAGGATGGAAAGAAGAGAGACAGACTGAACACCAGGGAATAGACATAAAGAGAATAAGTCAGAGCACAGAGGGAAGAGAGACGGGCAGGCCAGCAAAGGCATTTTCCCAGGTAGGGAAAATGCCAGGGAATCTATTCATGGAGTTAGTTCAGGCTCTGATACCATGTAAGGCTAGGATTGGGCATAAATCATAATTCCACGAGATGATTATTCCATTAGCATGAAGCTCGATAAATATACACAATACAATCGTTGGTATTATCCAACATATGACTCCTATAACCTATGATGCTTCATATGTACATTACTGTTAAAAATACATCAATCCCAAATATTACTTGTCCAACACACACCACTCGGTGATGGTGAAAGTGAGTACAAGTTATAATCAAGAAAGGTGCAACCTCTCAATCATGGTAAAAGCATCAAGAAATAATGCAATGCATCTCGAAAGAGAGATGAACATTCCAAAGGAGGAGGGGAAACATTTCCCCTCATTAGACTCGTACAAAAGACAACCCTAAAAGGTATGACAAACATAAGTACTCCAATGTTTTCTTCAATTATGAGAATAATGGCCATGAAAAAAAAAATTGTGGTATGCATATCCTTGTATGTTTTGTGGATTAAATAACCATTGTATGGCCACATGTTGGAAGAGAAACTCCTTACAGAGGAAGATCATGTCTTTCAGGAAGGAGGCAAGATGCAAATACCACTCTCCAAGTCAAAATTGGGAGAATGGAAAGAAGGGCTTGTTGTCCAAGAGGATGGCCAAGAATTATTGCACTCATTGTAATATGAGTGGTCATTAGGTTGACAAGTTCTAGAAACTTCATTCTCAACTTCGTCCAAAATATTGCAAGGGAGTTATGCAAACACCCACAAAGGAAGAGGTAGCATATGAAAGAGTTGGCCAAGCATCAACAGTCCAAGAGACAATCCATGAAAAATTCCATCTATCCAAGGAAGATCCCATCAAGAGAGAGAAACCTAAAGAGGGGCATCCATTAGGATGGATCAGTAAAAAGATTTTAAAAGTTTCACTATAAAAGATTTGAAAAGTTTTCTTGGAGTCTACAAATCAAGTATGCCCTACAAGATGGAGAAAGGATTGTTAATTCTGTACTGTGGAGCAATAAAATAAAACAAATGCAGAAACAAAACACAGAAGATACACAATACAATAGAGACATAGATTTACGTGGTTCACCCAGTGCAGGCTACGTCCACTAGAGAAATTGCTAGGTCCTTCCTTTATTATTATCCAGCATATGAAGGGATACAACCTACAACAAACCTATTGTAACTTCCTCTTCTTTCTCTCACAGTCTCCTATCTCAGAATACAATATTCACCATCAACCATAACAACAATACATTTCCCTCATAAAAGAGGGTTGCCTTCTAGGGAAAAAAACCCTAACATAATCTCTATCGTTAGATCTACGACCTTATAATGAACGGTCCAGATTTACAATGAAATTACAATATACATTTACAAGGAAAATTTTCCTTCGGGGGCTTCGCCCCCGAACTTCGTTTGCCCCCAGACCCCACAGAGGGGGTACCCCCCCTTTGCACTCCCCTACGTGGAAGAGTGTACATACTTCTAGGGTGTAAATACTTCATGGGTTATAAACATGACTGAAAGTAAAAGACCTATGAATCAGGAAGATAATCAGGCTCCACAACCAACAAATTCTCATTCCTTCTTAAAACCATCGTATTTTGGTTTATAATTCGAACGACCGTTGGTGTCTCTCTCTCCAACTTCGAAAATCATTTTGGAATTCATGGATACTTGGATGACATCCATAGCCATCCACATTTCATAAGAAGTGAGAGATGACACGAGAGATGGGATTGCTCCCATCGGGGAAAATTAAGTAGAACTCATGGGAGCGCATGACATGCACTTGTCAGTGTCCTTAGATCGACAAGTTAACAACTCCCTACTTTGATTATGATTTGGATATCCATGTGTGAAGAGTTTGGTTCCCAGNTAAAGTTTTTTGTGAGTTCTAAAACCATTATATTCTAAGCCCTCCTTGGGGGAGAGGTGCCAAGGCCCTCCTCTTTCCAAATTTATTAAATGCATTTGGTATCTCATGGGATTGATTTGAAATATTGAGATCTGTTTACCAAGAGAACCCCTTCTTGAAGTCTAGTGGCCTGATTGGCTTGTCTATCAACCTCTTGATTATTTGATCATAGCACATGAAAGAAATTGATTATGCGAAAGATATAAATTTCTTCCTGAATTTTGTGAAAGATGGCTCGAAGATGAGTATTATTCAGGAGAGAATTGAACCTATCATGTTTAATTATCAATTTAGAGTCCTCGATAACTGTAAGTTCAGAAATGCTTTGAGCCTTTGCCAAAATTATACCTTGTAACAAGGCATATGCTTCAACTTGGTTATTAGATTACTGTCCAATGCTCCATGCAAAGGTGGTTTCCAAGTTTCCTCGAGGGCCATATAGCACCCCTATTGCACCTGCCACGCTAGCCTGCGATGCATTATTATTTATGTATGTTAACAATAATTCACACATGGGTCACTATGAATATGGCAATACCACCTATAAGAAACAAATACGTGACAATGATGTACATGGGAATGTCAAGAGATTGCAAGTTTTACATGGTTGTGCGCATATATCATTTGATCCTCGCATTTGGCCAAATCACATGACTTTTGACCCCCTTATGTTGATATTATGGTAGCTGTGGGAGGTATTAACCTCTACATGTAACCTTTGATGAGACTAGAATATTTCGGGAATCAAGAGAAACCATAAACAGATGTGTAGAAACCCTAGAAAACATGTTGTCTCAATAAAAGAATTAATATTTAAGTGTTAACCTCTAAAAGAAGAAGTAGGTCTGGATAGGTGACAAAGAGCACTATAAATAAGAGGGTGCTAGAGTTTATTTTTCATTCACACTCTCAAAACTGCATAAAGACTAGTAGTGTGCAAGTTTGGAGAGGAAGTGTAGCAGCAACTACTGCAACTGGGATTTTGGTCTTTGGTTATGGTTTGGACTTTGTGCCTTGGTTATGGTTTGGACTCTCTGCTTGGTGCGCTAGATTTGGGGAGATGTATGCTATCTTGGTTATAAGGGTTTTATTCTAGAATTATTATATCTGGTAAGGTTAAGGTGCTCGGGGGTGGCTTCGGCCTATGGTTGGGTGACAATATTTTTATATTGTCTATGAAAAATGAGAAAATCTCTTTATTTCTAATAGGTTATGGGTCCAAACCACCTTCAATATAGTCTAACCACTGGAAGGTAGTGCAACATTTCTTTTTTAAGCTCGTTGTGGCACCAGTTACAGTTGCAGCTTGGTTTTCTAATTATGCAGCTGCAACAAACCCTAACCCTTGTGTTCAGAGACTTCTGGTGAAGCATTTGACCTAATTCCTTGACATCCTAGTGCCCCCTAGCCTAGCGCAACTCTTGGTACTCTCAACTAGTAAAACAATTAGGTTTGAACTTGTGGTCAAAGTCAAAGTCAAATTCAAAGGTTGACTTTCGATCAAATTTATTTTGTGGTCAAAGTTGAAATTTTAGATTTTCTAGCTTGTTCTAATCATTGAATCTTATGATTGAGTTTCTAATCTCTTCTTGTCAAAATGATATCTAGTTTTAGATTGGAAGACAAGTTGGATGATGTTATAAGTTTTCAAAGGTATGCACTTGTATATGTTATCTAAGTTATATCATCTAGCAAAACATGAGTGTGTTTGCAGGGAAAGTACTAGAGATATTGTCCGTTATGTAATCTTGGATTCAATGCATTCAGAAGAATAAGTGCATCCTCCATAGCAAGAGAGGCTTCAAGTTCCAGGTTTGATTAAATTGTTAAAATTTATATATATCAAGGGTGATAGTTGCTACATTACAAATTGTGAAAGCAATCTTTGAAAGATTCTATTATTTCTAGGTGCAATGAATACATGACTGCATATGAATACTATTGATATAGATGATTATTATACGTGTTCGCAAGATGAACTAACATCTCGTCTAGATAGATATTTTGTGTTTTCTCTTGTTGTTCTTGTTCCAGGCAGGTACCCTTGTGAAATATGTTTGATGAACAATCCTTGCGGAAGTTGTCATAGAAGAAGTTTATAAGGATGACACAACTTCCAGATGGGTAGCAATCAAAACATATAGAAACAAACTTAAAGAGACTCAGAGGAGTTAGACTCGAAGGAATTTAGGAATCCAAAGGAAACCAAAACAAGGTTGTGACACTTTGCAGAAATCAAAGAGAGATGCAGCAGACAGAAGCATGAACTCTCTCAGATGGAGGGAGTTGATCACATAATTCCAAAAGAAGAGCATGCATATTTCTTATTCAGGCATGAAGTTGGGGTTAGGAGGGAGCTAATCCCCAATAATATGATCCATTGAAGAAGAATCTATAAAGACTATGAAGTATCTATCCATGCTCTTCATTGGAAGTAGCAGCCATGATAAGAAGCACATGTTTATTTTGACTCTAGAAGAAGTCTTGTTCGAAAAGAAGCCTTGAATATACTTGGTTGTCCATCTACATTTATGTTCCTATGGCAGAAGGAAAAAGTTAGAGCCTTCAAGAAAGAAGGGCATGTAATCTATAGAAGATTCCATGGACTCCAACATTGAATATAAACATGAGGAAGAACATTAAGATTCCAAGAAAGAAAGAAAAGTCAGAACAACCAATTGAACCAAGTTTGAACCCACTAGAAGCAATCAAGTAGAAGGAATGGAAGGAAGTTGTGATGAAGAACATTGTATGTGAGAAATTGTGAAAAATACTTAAGCATTGATAGATACAAGGAGAGACTCGGGGCTAGAGGGTTCTCCCAAAAGGAGGGAGAAGACTACGATGACAACTTGTTCCAGTAACCAGACATACCTCTACCTAAGCCATTATATCTCCTACAGTATCCATGGGTTGGAGTTTACATCGGATGAATGTAAATATTGTTCTTCTCAACATAGTAATTGAAGAAGAAGCATATGTAGAGAAACCTCAAGGTTTTGAGGTATACCAGAAAGAGACCCTTGCATGCAGATGGAAGAATACCTTGTATTAATTGAAGAAAACTTGGTCCAGAGCCTCTCATGTATAGCAGAAGCATGGTGAAAACTTCCTATGTCAGAGGAAGTATATTGAAATGGTTCTTCATAAGTCTTGGATGATGGATTGCAAATCCATGGAAAACTCCCATGATGACATATATGAAGTTGAGAGACTCTCATCTAGTAGACCCATCTATGTATCGACAATTGATTGGATCGTTAATGTATTTGGAGAAAACTCGGTTGGATATTTACTTTGTGGGACATTTGAGTTATGATATATAGTTGCATGGATTTATCGATTTAGATTGGGTAGGGAGTGTAGATGACAGAAGAAGTGTTACTTGGATATGTTTCAATTTGATCTTTTCCACGATGTCATGGGCTAGCAAGAAACAAAATTTTGTTACACTAAGCATTGCAGAAGCAGAGTATATTGAAGCTTGTGATGCTTGTACAGAAGCAGTGTGGCTCTATAAGCTAGTTTTTGGACTGTTTGATCAAGTGTTGGATTCGATTGTGATATATTGTGATAATCAAAGTTGTGTGAAGCTTTCAGATAATCTGGTGTTCCATGATAGGTCTAAGAAAATTCTTCGTGATAGAGTCCAGAGGGGAGAAGTGGTTCTCCAGTATATCTTCATAGATGAATAGATAACAGATATTTTGGAAAAGCTTTTGTCCAAGATGAAAAGTTTGCATACTTCAGGGACAAGATGGTACTTGTGGAGATGAATTCCTTACTGGAAAAGGAAGAGAATACTCCCAGGTTGGGAGGGAGAACTAATATGTTATTGATTTATTGATAGTCATTTTGCAGTTCGGAAAATGGTCTAGGTTGGGAAGTCACCTTCCAGTCTGGAAAGTGGCCCAAGATTTTTGACAAACATGTATTTTCTAGTTCAGAAAATGGTCCAAATTGGACAGTCATTTTCGTAATGAAAATGGTTCGATATATTGTTGATGTACCATAGACAATGATTCCCCTTGTGGCTAGTGTGGGGGAATGGTCTAGGATAGTCATTCTTCTTGGCAGTCACTCTGAGTAGTAGTCAAGCAGAATGGTTCACCTCTTCGGGAAATCATTCTTTCAAAGTTCACAGTTGTGAGCAATTTCGAAGAATGGTCCATTATAGGAGGTTGGTGCAAGACAATCATTTCCATTAGGAAATGGTTTGAATAGTCATTCCCTAGGGTAGAATCATTCTCTCCAGGTGGCACTATGATTAATGCCGAAAGAATGGCCCACTTACGTGAATGGTCCAGGTTCAACAATTAGGGACATGCGTTCCCTAGGGAAGACTTATTCTCTCTAGGTTGCACAGTGATTAGTGCCGAAAGAATGGCCCAATTAGGTGAATGGTACAGGCTCAGAAATTAGGGACAATTATTCTTCTATGCTTGGGAAGAATAGTCCAGATAGCCCATGGCTAATGTTGTTTTTTTTTACTTTCTGAGGGCAGATGTTCTTCCATATCTCATAGATGTGAGTGGAGGAATGGCCCAGATGACTCAGTTTGTATCATGATATTGTTATGCAGGTTGATATCAGATGATATGATTGTTGTAGAGATTGCATGTCTTTGTATATTAGATGTATGTTATTGTGGTGGATGTGATCCATTGATAGTGACTATGTGGCATTGGTTAGTAGTCATGTGCTACTAGGAAGTGGTTGTGTACTAGTGGGTAGTAGTTGTGTACTACTATGGATAGACAAAGTTGTTTTCTATTGATGGCATTGTTCTGATTTCCATGGAGACTACCACTAGTGTTGGAGATGCTTTCCAGCTAGATGGATAGTCAATGTGGTAATGGATAGGAATTATCCAGGCGAAGAATGGTCCAGGAAGGACATATTGCTGGTGGATAGACATCCTTACTATGGAAGATGGTCCTTTTTGATGTACCATGGACAAATATTCTTCTAGGACATATGTCCAGATTAGAAGAATGGACCGTCTCCCTAAGTTCACAGTAGTGACCAAAGTGGAGAAAATGGTCCAGGACAATCATTCTTCTAGGATGTATGTCTAGATAAGAAGAATAGTCCTTGTAGCCCATGGTGTGGCTTCCAACATCTGTTGGAGCAGTTATTCTTCTAGGACATATGTCCAGATTAGAAGAATAGTTCTTGTATCATTCTGTGGAGTGAGTGACTTATTCGACATCAAGCCCAATTAATTAGATGGAGTATGGCTTCGAGATATGATGCAGTTGATGATATCAGATGATACTAACAATGATTATGTTGCTTGTGAGTTGATCTATGCGATCATGAGATAGCTTGTGTGGCTATAATAATGTTATCAATTGAATGGTATGTTTGTGTTCAAGACCATTGCATCTAACACCTCCCTATCTAAGAGGGAGTTTTGATATTATGGTAGCTGCAAGAGGTATTAACCTCTATGTGTAAACTTTGTCGAGACTAGAATATTCTAGGAAGCAAGAGAAACCATAAACAGATGTGTAGAAACCCTAGAAGACATGTCGGCTCAATAAAAGAATTAATATTTAAGTGTTAACCTCTAAAAAAATAAGTTGTCCTAGAGCTCATTTGTCATTCACACTCTCACAATTGCATAAATACTAGTAGTGTGCAAGTTTGGAAAGGGAGTGTAGTTTTAGCTACTGCAACTGGGATTTTGGTCTTTGTTTATGGTTTGGACTTTCTGCCTTGGTTATGGTTTGGAATCTCTACTTGGTGCACTAGATTTGGAAAGACGTATGTTGCCTTGGTTGGGTATTGGTTATAAGGGTTTTCTTCCAGAATTATTCTATCTGTCAAGGTTAAGGTGCTCGGGGGTGGCTTCGGCCTATGGTTGGGTGACAATATTGCTATATTGTCTATGGAAAAATGAGCACATCACTTTATTTCTAACACATTTTTGGTATGAATTATTCAATTGAGATGTCAATCCTCGGCATCCACGACTGTTTCGAAGGACCTCTTGACATAGGCAAGGAATGGATTCCTAGAGTTGGATGCCATTGAGCACAATGTGGTTCATTTGGGATTGTCGAGTAACGGATGAATGGCCACCGATACACTAGATCTACTCAGGGATTGTCATCTAGCAATGTAGAAAATTAATCCTAGGTATTATGTTGCAGGTATAACAAGATTATCCAACTTAGAAGTCTGATTTCAACTACCAAAAGATGTTGTTGTAAGCTTGTCATGGGGTTTTGGAACTCAACATTGTTGGTATTGATATTGTCTTTGAATTTGGACAGGGTAATGACGAATCGATCCTTGTTCATGATGCTCTAGAGCATGGGGAGTGTCCCTTATCTATTGCAATTTCTAAGTATGCAATTTTTGAGAACATTTCATCTATGTATGAACTGGAAACAATGCCTCAATGGACTGAGACTCTACAAATTGCAACAAGATTTACCTATCTAGGTCCAAAATTTGTGAAGGAGAAGGGACTAAAGCATGTCCAGTTTTTAACAGTTGATGGAACATTGGAAGTGGTTCATGCTATGGGTATAATTGATTCCATTTTGGATCTTGTGTGTAGTGGAACAACTTTGCATGAAAACAATCTCAAGGAAATAAATGGTGGAACTGTTCTAGAGAGCTAGGTTGTATTTATTGCAAGATCACTACTTCAACACAAGGACATGCTAGAGGTTGCACATGAAATGTTTGAAAGAATGAAATCCCATTTGAGAGAAAACGGTCAATTTACTAAAATGCAAACATACGAGGAAGTTCAGCAAAGGAAATGGCAGAACGTGTATTCAAGCAAATTGAATTTCATGGTTTACAAGGAGGAACTTTAAGTTCTGTCTTTTCCAAAATAAATGGAGATGTTAAGAAGGATTATTATGCCATATTCATATGCATAATTTTTTTTTTTTTATGGTTCTATCCACCAGTTGAGATCAATTGAAGGAAGCATAATTCTCATTTCTCCATTAACATATATTTTGATTAAGATACACTAAGATGGCACAACTTTCTAGTCACTAACCCTTCAAGTACTTAGGAATGCGAAAGGTGTTGTTGTAGTGGTGGTCTCAATATTATATTTCTAGTTGTCTACATTTGTTGAGAATGTTGAGCAAAATGAGAATACATAAATCAACCTCAAGAGAGAGAAATAAAACCACCCACTATGATGACCATGAATCAAGAATTTTCGTGGACCAAATGTTTCTTTATTTGGGGAGGTGTGTGTTGATTTTTCATAAGCATTAGGTTAATCATGAAGTTCATTCCATTTTATCATTTAACCATACCCATAAATGCTGTAGCAACCAACATCACAAGATGAAGCACCATGCACAAGAACACAAAATGTATCCTGGGAAACCCTTCTCAACAAGGGAAGAAAACCAAGCCAAATTATTTGCTATAATCTTCAAGAGAAAGAACCTTTTACCACCAAGAAATACCTATCACACAAGAGGGTGTTCAAACCCTAGAACTCTAGCACCCAAGAGAGGTGCACACCTTTTTCCAAAGAAGTGTACTTGCTAAAATTTCCAAACTCACAAGAAAGATATGTTTCTATAATGGGAAATTTCCCTTTACTTATATTAGACTTGTCCTATCAACTAAAGTTTCTATTGGAACAACAGGGCCGACCTCTCTAAGACATAATATAATTATTATTATTATCCAGATTAATTATCTTTTACATTTATTATTAGACACAATAAGGTAGGGTCGACCTATACCCTTTACATAAAAATTAGGGTTATAGATAGGTATAACTCTTGAACAATATATAGAAAAGTATATGATACACCCACTAGTGCTCATCCACTAGGAGACATCCATAGGGATGTCATAGCTCTGATTCACTGCATTACACAGAAGAACCAAATCTTCACACGTTCACTTGTGCTCATCCACAGGCACGTCCACTCTACAGATCTTCTTTCTCACTACCTCACACATGAGAATCATCTGGAGTCTTCTCATCAACTCTGCTTCTTAGAGGAGGCTAATACATCATCTTCATTTATGTTCTCATGACGATGCACCCAACACTTTGGGATTTCACACGTTCAACTTGTGCTCAGCCATAGGCACGTCCTAACTCAATAGATCGTCTTTCCCACTAGATAATCATATGGAGTGATCCACAATTGTGATCACTCTTGTCTGAATCATCATCAATCTTCTTGTTTAGATCCATCACGGTGGATTTGCATCTTGTCATACTAAACTTCTTTAATATTCCCACTGTATATTTTCCTTGGCTCAGGAAAATCTCATTGGTTCTCTGTCACACTCCTTGTCTCAAGAAGTAGTGTACCATCAAAATTAGAAGTCAATGCTTGCTTGTTTTCAACAACAAGACTTTATGAATAAATCATCAAAAATAGGCTTTTGTCACCAAGACAGAATAATATAGGTTTGGATCAACAATATTTTAGTTAAGATCCAAACTCATCAAGAATCCATCCATCTGATATGGTTTCAAACTCATGGTTGGTAGTCTGAATGGAGGTGTATCGGGCTTACTGAATCAAGTGTCATATCATAGACAACTCCCTCTGTTTGTGAGAAACCTCTGGTTGTAGATCTTTCTTTATATTTCTCGATACTTTTATCAGTTGCATGCTTGATCTTTATAGATACACTTGGAAGTCATCACAAACTTCTCTTCTGGTATTTGAACAATATATTATACATCATTCTTTTAGGACATACTAGTATACTTCTGTTATGGCATCTTGCCATGCCCGTTCTCCTGTTATTTTTCAAAGACAAGGAGGCTCAACATCAATGCAGTGGCTCATGATTGAAGCATAACTTGAGAATCTATTGTGTTTTCTCAGGATGTGCATTGAGAGATTTGTATGTTTCTTTGTCTCTTGCATAGTGATTCTAGGTAGGCATTTTGTGCCCTACTGCAATATCTCTGAATATATCAACTGGAACAACTGGATCAATTTGAGTAAGGTATGTCTCCCTCTGAACTGCTAAAGGGAGAGAAGGTATTTGTTTCACTGTCAATATTTATTTTTGATTCTATGGATCTTTGAAGGAGTATCTCTTCTTCAAGGAAAATGTTTTTTCTTGTTCTTGTATAATAAAAAATTCAAATATGGTTTGGACTCCTGTACCAGGGATAATGGTCCGAGTCTTTGAGTGCTCTTTTAATAGGAATAATAACCTTCATTGATTTGAAAAATGCAATAAACTATAAAATTATGGATCAAAAGATTTACCTAGTTTGTAGCCATGCCCTTTTAGGGGATGTACTTCTCCTCTCTTTTCTCTTCACTCACTTGAGGTGGATCTGGATCAATGTCAGCAGTGGAAGCATATTGTCTTCCCTTCTTCCTGGTTGGACAATTTCTTTCAATGTGTCCATACTTGTCACATCTGAAGCACTGAATTTCTAAAGCTTCTCTTCTTTGATAACCTGTATTGGATGGAGGTTTTTCATCTTTAAATGTTTGTCTGAAATTTCTTTTGAATCTTCCTCCCTTCTTTGTATGGAGTGCAAGGGCATGATTTTCTTCTGAAGAATATTCCACTACTCTGTTTCTAAGTCTATGTTCTTCTTGAGTGCAATATTTCCATAGACGATCAAAGGTTGGTAGAGATTCTCTTCCACTGATACTTTGAATGAAAGGCTCCCATGATTTTGGTAGATTATGGAGAGTGGTTAAGACGATTTCTCTATAAGACATGATTTCCCCAATGGTCTCTAGTTGTTCTTTAATCTCTGATATCTTCATAAAGAAGAGTGCAACTGAGTCACCCTTTGTCATATTGGTACTTTGAAGTTGGCTCTTTAAGGTAAGACCTATGAGGGTGTTGTCACTTTCAAATATTCATTTTAAGACTTCATACATATCATAGGTTGTCTTTAGATTGGAAATACGAGGCAAGAGGTGATATCTTACTGAGTAGATGATTATTTTTCTTGATTTGACACTTCTTCCTTTCTTATCTTCTTCTCTATATTTGTAGTTGTGTCTGGTAGAACTTTAGTTGTCACATCCAAGAGATCATATTCTTCAAGAGTGACTAGAAGCTTTGATTTACAGGGGCTGAAGTTGCTTTCTCCATCAAGCCTATCTTCTACCAAAGTTTTGTTCTTCATTTGATTTGTTTCTTCAAATTCTTTCCAACTGGATTTTGAAAACCTAATGATTAGGTTAGGTTAGCAACCTTAGTTTATATTGGACTTATGAATTCCAAAAATCCATTTGATAGTATCAAATAAATGCTTGATGATTCACGAAAATGTTTTTTTTCAGAAATCCAGAATTAATATTCTGCAAGAAATTTCGGCACCCTACAAACCCTAGGTCCAAAAATCAAAATTTCTCGGAATTTCGTTTTGAGAGCTTCTGGAGATGCGTTGTAAGAGGCCGTAATCTTCTATTCCAAAAGTATCCCCGTAATCAAAGTTTCAAGGGGCTGAAACAACCAAAAGAAGAGGCTCATATGGATTTTATGGAAACCATAGGAGGGTCGTACGGTTCTGCAGAAGAGAATGGATGACTGGTAAAAGATGAGAATTGGTAGATGCTTGTACAATGGGTTCTTTCAAGACCTATGCTCTGAAACCATGTTGATTTTTCATAAGCATTAAGTTAATCATGAAGTTCATTCCATTTTATCATTTAACCATAACCATAAATGTTGCAGCAACCAAGATCACAAGAAGAAGCACCATGCACAATAAGACAAAATGTATTATGGGAAACCCTTCTCAACAAGGGAAGAAAACCCGTCCAAATCCTTTGCTATAATCTTCAAGAGAAATACCTTTTACCACCAAGAAAGACCTAGCACACAAGAGGGTGCTCAAACCCTAGAACTCTAGCACCCAAGAGAGGTGTGCACCTTTTTCCAAAGAAGTGTACTTTCCTAAAATTTCCAAACTCACAAGAAAGATATGTTTCTACAATGGGCCTTTACTTATATTAGACTTGTCCTATCAACTAAAGCGTTTATTGGCACAACAAGGTCAACCTCTCTAAGGCAATATAATTATTATTATTATGATTATTATAATTAATATTATCCAGATTAATTATCTTTTACATTTATTATTAGACACAATAAGGTAGGGCCGACCTGTACCCTTTACATAAAAATTAGGGTTACAGGTAGGTCTGACTCTTGAACAATATATAGCAAAGGATTTGATACACCCACTAGTGGTCATCCACTAGGGGCACATCCATAGGGATGTCATAGCTCTGATTCACTACATTACACAGAAGAACTAGATCTTCACACATTCACATGTGCTCGTCCATAGGCATGTCCAGTCCACAGATCTTCTTTCTCACCGCCTCACACAGGAGAATCTTCTGGAGTCTTCTCGTCAACTCTGCTTCTTAGAGGAGGCTAATACATCATCTTCATTTATGTTATCATGACGATGCACCTAACACTTTGGGATTGCACACGTTCACCTTGTGCTCAGCCATAGGCACGTCCTAACTCAATAGATCTCCTTTCCCACTGGATAATCATCTGAAGTTCTTCTCAACTCTCTGAATGGAGAAGGTCATCTCTATGTTCCTAGCTCTGTCTCAGCCAGGAGCCATGTAGCCTTCTTAGGGGATTTCTCTCAGGTTTGTAAGCTAAGAGAAAGACTTCACATAGCTGCAATGATCCACACCTCACAGGTTTGTAAGCTGAAGAATGTCTCACATAGCTGCAATCATCAACAATGTGATCGAGGAGGATCTTCACATTTGATAAATTCAGAAGGTTCTCCATTTTTTTCAAAGTTGTTTGCACAATGAAGAGCTCTTAAAGATATTTTTGATGTAAGTTGAATGGGGTCAAATGGACTTTGTATGCGAAAGATAAGGCTCGTTGAAGTTTTGGGCAACTAGGTGGAAATAAAAAAAATGAAATGATTAATACATATTTTGAGCTTAGGTGCTCTTACAATATTCATCTTTATTGTAATAGGAAACTAATGTTAATGAAAGAGCTGCGTAGCATTGCAGTTTCCTAATCTAAGGGGAATTTTGAGATTTTCATGAGCATAGTTGAGATTTTTCCTCAACCCATCACTTGAATTGTGCCCAAGTCTTAATTTAATGGATCTAGAGATTTATTCTCTCCTTAGAATATTGAGGTAGTTCTCAACAATGAAAAACTATTCAAGTACCTATATTAAATTTTTCTCTTTAGAGAGAAGAGACTATTCATAAACTCTTTGAAGAAGAATAAGCAATTAGGCTTGTTTTTTTTTTTTTTTTTAATTATTATCCTTTTTTATAAAAGGGAGATTAAGCCCCTCATTGGGAGAATTTGTAAGCCCCTTATTGGGAGATTGAGCCCCCTTATTGGGAAAATATTCCAGCCCTTTGTAAAGAAGAGAACCAACCCCTTATTGGGAGAAGAAATAACAAAATGATTTGTTGATTGAAGCGGACCCAGAGACATATCCCATAAGGGTGAACTCCATTATCAACTTGTTGAGTATTGTCTGTGTTTTTCAATACTGGTTGTTTT
>JASDQU010585575.1:8839-44424 GCA_032191745.1 Picea mariana | reverse complement strand
TACATTTTCCAAATACCATTATTGCACAGCTCTTCCGTCAAGGGGATAAGTTCTTCCTGCTTCATATCGAGTTCTTCTGGACACCCATCTAAACCATCATCAAATGACAATATGCAATTCCCCAGATCTTGGTCTGCAACGTAAATGGGAAAGTTATTTGGGTTCTGAGGATCACTGACAATATACGCTAATCTTGTTTCTCTGTACAAACAGGTAAACTGGCCACCGAAAATAGGGATTGTGGCATATGACATGTCCGATTGTAGAGAACCCCCCAACTTGGCTCCCCATGATCTAGATAACAACATACCATATTTGGGGGGAATATCTGCGATAACCACATCCATCAGGATACTCTTGACCGGGACCTGAGCCAGGGTAACTACCAGATCTTTTATCATTCCCATACATTTAACCTTTCTTGAATCGAAAGAGTATAGATTTCCATAGGGTCTAGTGATCTAGAGGCCCAGCCTCTCCATTATAATTTTGGGCATAACATTATGTGAAGCCCCAGAGTCTAACATACAGTTATGCAGTAACTGATCATGTATATTCAGGGTGATATAGAAAGGAGCGACGTTGTCTTTGGATCCCTCAAAATGAGGACCAAAGGTGATGTTAGGTATGTCGTCTTCTAGGTTGATAACATCAGAGTGACTTTCTGACTCATAGACGCCCATCACTTTGGCAATTTGCTTACGATAAGTGGGGTTTTTTGCTAATTCTACCAAAGGAATCGGTATCTTAATTTTATTTAATTCATTTTCTAAACTGAAAGATGTATTTACCTTATCCGTTTCTTTGGTTAAGACTTCCGTGCTTTTTCTGTCTGACTTATTTGTCTGGATTGCTTTATCACTCATGATCTTAGTCGAAGATGTAACTTTATCTACTGGTACAGTTTCCTTTTCAACTTTTTTCACCTCGGACTCTTGAGTTTTAGCTACCTAGCTTTTATTGTTGGGTAACAATGTTTCTTCCAAAGGAGGTTCATGAGCTTGACCTCTTTGAAGGATTCTTTTAGGTGGGTCAGTTGAGGTGGTCTTATTTTTAGATCTTAGATTGTATTTGGGTTGAAAATCAGCCGCTATCATTTTTGTTTCTGGTTGAGATACGCAGAGGTCGGTATGATCACCTTCTTCATCTTCATTAGACGGTTGAGGGGTAATTAAAGATTTCTCATAGTCTTCCCTGGTCAAAAATGGCTGCGAACATTCATCACCGAAACACGCGACTTCATCTTCTGAATCTCCGAAATCTTGGAGGTCATTTGCTCCTATAAAATTTTCATTTTTTAGTGGAGCTTGTATTTTTTGATCTTCGTTCTTTATTTGTTTTTGTTGATTTTGGGGATTTGGGTTTCTCCTGAAGTCCCTTTTATTTGAAGACTCAGCCTTAGCCTGGTCCAACTCCATCCTAGAAATTTTGTTGGACAGTTCTTTAATTACTCGGGCCATATCTTCTACTCTGTCATCAGTGTATCTATTTGACCCAGAAGGACCCGCTGGCTCCCTATAGCATCTATTTTCGCGGTTAACTGTTTCTACTTTAGCCTTTAATTTACTAGAAGCCACCATGTTAGATTCTATTTCGACAACATCGTCTTGCATTCTATTTAGGGTGGCTCCTCTTCTTTCTCTCAAAAGTAGTGCGAAATCTGGCTCGAAAGCTCCCGCGAAGGTTACTTTGGCTGAGGGTTCAGAGGGTTTAACTGTGGCTGGAATTTTATTATATAGTTTGTTAAATCTCAGAATAAATTCCATAACTATTTCTGAGTTCTTTTTCTTTAGAGACCCAAACTCAGTAAGGTAATATAAGTGATCTTTTCGCTCTCCCCATTGTCTGAGGAAAGCATCTTCCAATGCGTCATATGTTCGAATAGAAGCTGCAAGAAGGCTCTGAAACCAAGTTTGGACCTGTCCTTCAAAGGTCTGGACAAGAAGTCTCGAATAAACATCCTTTTGTTCAATACCATAGATGTCTGCGAACTGGTCAAAGAAGTTTATATGCTCGGCTGCGGTTAGATCCCCCTCCCCAGTGAACTTAGGAAGGTTTTTGATGTAATTTTCAGGAAAATCATGGAGTGGGACGGGTAAAACTAGGGGAGCGTATCTCGCTGCTACCTTTGCAAATACTCTGGGAGGAGGGGGGTTTACTTGACCTCCACCGCCTCCACCACCTCCTCCAACACCTACCATCGACTCGGGTGTAGAAATTGAGTGTGTAACAGAATTTTTGGAATCGGGCGAGACTGGGAAGTTCTGTCGAAGAAAAGCTGGTATATCAAATGACAATGATCTTTCTAAAGGACCCTTTCCCTTACTTATAGATGGGAAAGTCTGATGGATCTCACTCCTAAATTCAGGGTAGTTTTTTTTCGGATCTTTGGTATCAAACAGAGGGCTGCATGAAGTAGAAGGTTCTGAAAGACATTTAGTCTTTAAAGGTGGGTTTTTAGGCTTATAAACTGTAGCGGTTGGTTCAAACGAGCCTCTCACTCTTAAAAAAAATTCAGGATCATTAACAGGCGTAATCAGCTTGCCATCCAGGTTCTGTCTGGTACTCTTTCTACCAGATGCCAGTTTGTGTTTCCGTGGAGTCACCAAGTGAAATATTTAAAAAAGCCTTAAAATTGTGTGCACTCTATGTTCACTATCAAAGAGTAACACTATCAACGAAATAATTTGTCATTTTCCCAGGGAAAATATTTCGTAACTTCGCTCCCCGGCAACGGCGCCAGAAAGATGTTGTTCCTGAGTTTGTACTTAAGGATTTAAAGTACAGTGTCAAGGCATCCAAAAGTATGATAAAGTTTGAGAAAAGGATTACACTAACATTCGGTATAGGAAACTAATGAGGATTTCTACGTTCTCGTTGTCTAGCTTCCAATTGTTCCTGGGT
The DNA here is from genome assembly GCA_032191745.1 of Picea mariana. Lineage (NCBI taxonomy): Eukaryota > Viridiplantae > Streptophyta > Pinopsida > Pinales > Pinaceae > Picea > Picea mariana. Next base: position 41,520 of record JASDQU010585575.1, on the reverse strand, counting down.
AGTAATATCTTGTTCAATGGCTGCCCATGAACGCTCCAGTTCCTCCCGGGTGTTAGCAGTTTTAAGGATTGTGTCAAAAAGATTTAAAGCAATATGTGTTTGATTAGGTAGTCCGGGTTGAATATTAGGTTGAGTTGCAGCAGGGACAGTCATTGAGGAACAGTACCAGTATGGAAATGATTTAAAGAGAGATTTCAACGTTGTTTCAATTTGGTCTAAATAAAGATAAATTTTTACTTTAAGAATAAAATAGGAATGCAAATAGAAGGCCCTTTCCCGTAACTGTATTATTTTTAATAAAAAGATGTGGGGTGAGAGAAAAACATTTAGCTGTAGATAACGTAAGGTTCCTGTCAATAGAAAACTCACACATACATAGAAGAAGAAATTAGTATAGAAATAATTGACATAGTGTAAATAAATATATAATTCTGTAAACGCAAATTGGTCTTACACCCGCTGATAGCTGGTGCAGAGGAAAGACAACAACCAATTACAGAAAGATGAAATCCCTTCGCTATAGTAGTGGTCGTACTAAAGTATAGCGATACACATCAATTATGAAAAGTGGAATGAAATGAAACATGAAACATAAAGAAACAAACTTGTAACACAGTCGTGACGGAATTGGGAATCTTCAAATTTTCTTGTATTAACTTCTCAAATGCAAAAACTCTATTACAATCAATACCAAAAAGGTCCATCCTTTTCTTCTTCTTTTTGTGATTTATTTATACAAATTTGCAGATCAGTTTAGAAACTCAACGGTTTCATAAATTCAGTTACAAACGAGAGCGAAATCACTCCATCTCTCCTACTCTATTTTCAAAAGGTGCCAGGTGCTTGGCCTTGCGTGGATTCAGTGCATATGATACATTTGTCCACAAACTGGGATACAAGCTACGAAGGTTCCGCTTGACAGCTGGCCTCGGCGAAATAGCATTCTCGGGCTAACTGTGGAAGCTTATCACCCATTTGTGCATCAATGATGTCAAGGGCACTGAGTTGTGCGCTAGGTTGAATTAAGTGTTTGTCAACCTGAGCCATGTCCACCCTGTCTGTCTTAGAGATATCCTCCGAATCTCTCTCATTCTTCTCCTTCAGATCGAGGGAAATCTGATCTACATTCATTTGCCTTAACGTCTGAGTCACCTCCACTCTCCATCCCTAACAACTCACCATCTATAGTATTGAAGGCTTCTTCTAATGAATTAGCTACTTTTTGGGCCTGTTCCTTGCTTAAAGTAATATTATGTTCCCAATCCTTTAACAAAATATTACCTCTAGTTTGTTCAACGATGGTGAGTCTGGGAGAACCTGCTGAAAATCTGCTGTTAGTAGCTATCACCGCCTCTTGAAAGGCGACACGAGCAGCCTCTGCGTTCCTTTCTCCGACAGTCAGATTCTCAGAAATCCGATGCATCAACATGCAATCTTCTCGAATCACTCCCACTTTGTCTAGCAGACTCTGTTGTACCGAAGAGATCCTGCTCTGAATATCGATCGCTCGGGATTTAAACCCCTCGACGTCGATCACCCTACTTTCAGCGACCTCTAACTGAGCCTGCAGCTCTGTGATCATATTCCTCTGTTGAACCGCCTGTACCCGACCATCTCGGATCACTGAATGCGCTTGTTCCAACTTGGTTTTGAGGACTTCTATTTCCTTTTTATCAACCAGTCGGGCCAGTTCTATTTCCCCACTCGCCTGACTCTTAGTGCTTTCTTCGACCGAAGCTACTCTGGCTTCGAGAGTCTTGATCATGCGATTCTTTCTTTTGAGCTGACTTTTTAACATCCCGACCGAGAATTGATTCGCCGACGCATACGCTCCCAGCGTTCCTGCGATCTCTGTGGTGAATTCATCATTCTTTTTGTTCTTTCCATCGGTCATCACTTTAAATTTTTTAGCAGTTGATCCTTCATCCTGGTAGAACTCCCTTTTCACAACTGCTTTTCTCTTTTTGTCAAAGAAGAACTCATTTGGAGGAAGTTCTTCTGCTTTGATAGGCCTTAGTTCTTCACCGAAAATCCATCCTTCTTCTATATTTCCTTGCGTTGACTGCAAGGGGGTGACAGAAGTGATGGGTTCCCCGATCTGCTTCGCTACCTTTCTTGGTGTGACGACTGAGTCCTGCTCCTTCGGAGGATCAGAGATCTTTGTCTCAGTCTCTGGATTCTGGGTTTCTGGCGGGTCTGTGTTTCTTACTTCCACCTCTGAACTATGTTCCTTGGGTGGGTCCATAGTCTCTTCTTCTGCTTCGGTATTCTTCCCATGCTCCCCTTCCTGCTGTTGTTCAGGGTTAGACCTTTGATCCTCAGAACCTTCAACATCTTTCTGTTTATCCTCGGAAATACCCAAACCTCCCAACACAGTGGGAAGGCTTCTTCGTTTATGTTCTTGGAATTTTAATACAAAGGCCATGTCTTCGGGTGCTAAAGATCGGATTCGAACTAGCACTTCCCCATAAGACCTCGCCCCTCGGAAAATATCATCCGAGGGTGAACACTCGTGTTCAAACTTCTTCAGCCCACAATTTTCCAAATGGTTGCTTACAATTTTCTGAGGATCATGTTTTTTATATTCAATGGAGACCAAACTCAGGTCTTCCAGGGCTGCAGCCTCGACTTTAGCATGCCCGAAATCCAATAAAGAATAAGAATTTAGCCGAACAGGGAAAAATGGCCATACCTTCTTCGAAGATGCTTTGAGCTCTTTACTCACCCCTCCAATCACTGTTTGTCGGGCGATCTCGCGACATGCCAGCTTGTCGGGGATGAACAGTGGTAGCGCAAGTGGGGGAACAGTAGCTCCGAACACTCTGAAATAGGAAAAATTTGCTTCTATGTACCAGTCCGCTATACCACTCAGATTTGCAGCAATGCTGTCCGAGATACAAGGTGGCGAACGACCAAAAACGACGATGTGCAGGGGCACCATCACCCAGTTGAAAATTTCGTAAATAAATTTATTTTCTTTATTTTCCCACAGTTTGTCATGGTACTCATGTACAGGTTTCTCTAGGGATGGATGCCAAGCCCAGTTCATCAAAGGGAAGGGTGTCATGGAACATATTGCGTCCATGATATACGCAGACATGAAAAAATAGGATGGTCTCCCACTTGCCTTCTGCTCCCGATACTCTGTGATCCGGTTGAACAGACTGTCCGAGAGTATCTTTGCCCAATTAAATGAGCAACCTTCTGCTACCTGAAATATGAGAGGTACCCACACAATGTAGAAATGCGATGTGTCCTCCTTTCCAAACAGTTGGCATGTCATCATTTCCACATACATGTATTGTGGCTCCAGCGAAGCAATTGAATATACGCCCTCGTTATTTTCTCTGAATTTCGCGGAGTGCGAAACCCAATCCTTTATCAAACCAGGCATGGTTTTTTCATATTGAGTGCACTCCTTCTCTTTGAATTCCTCCAGGAATTCAGCATCATAAGTGTGTTCAAATGTTGTGGGGATTTTATACATGGTTTGGATGTGCTCTGGTCTAAAAGTCCCAGCCGTGACCCGCTGATCATTCTTGATGGTTCTGGTAGGTAAATCTACATGATCCAACACCCATCGGATCATATCATAGTATGGAAGCAACCGTGGTCTGGTTTCTACCTTGTGCATTCCAGATTGAACCACTATCTTGTATTTAGTGTTCAGGTCGTCCTTCACATTGTCATTGTCGTCGGAATCTGAATAATTCACCAACTGAGATTGCAGAATATCTGAAACAAACGACCAGCTAGGTACTGAGCCGCCACTCCGAGGTGAAGTATCGGAGACATTGTCCGAGCCCTGTGCTGCAATCTCAACATTCACCCTTGCTGTTTTCCATGAAGCCATAGCTGAAACTTGAGTTTTCGCCCTTCTGCGATAGACCTGTGTATACATGCAGAAATTAGTTCACTCGGAGAAAGGTGAGCTCTGTGCGCTTATGAAAAATGTTTAAAATAAAATGAAACTCCCGTATATATTTGAAAACTCTGTACTATTCTAAATAAGTCTGTCAAATCACAATTAGAAACAAATTTATTGCGTAAATCCGATCTTATTTATTCATGGATTCACCCTAATTCTTCATTAATGCCATCAATGTTTGGTGGCTTGACAGGCAGTCGGGGTATGGAGAGTAAGTAGCTACCTTGTGAAATTTGCAAACCTCGATGTGCGGGACATATTTCTCATTATTTTAAATTTTCAAATCTCAGCAACGTGAATAATTTTCTCGTCGTTCGCTACATCGTGAATTTCCTTTTTACATTTTGACTCTTCAACTCGTGAGACTGCGAGTGCTGATTTTAACTTAATTAACAGTAATCATGATTTGGAGCATCCTTAATTATATAATTAATTTATTCGCCATATCGCGACTCGGAGCTTCGAAGACAGATTTTTGGGAGAATGGTATGCCGAGTCGCGATACCGCGATGTGGTGATAATTAAGGCTCAAATTATGGGAAGAAAATTTTAGATTAGGTTACTAATTAATCTTGCTATAATCATGTCGCAACCTCATGAGTCGGGGTTTTAGGCGCCTTAATTTTATGAAAGAAAGTGCCGAGTGGCGAAGCGTCGAGAACCAAATTTAATCATGGTTAGTTTTTTGACCTTTAATCCTTGACCAAGGTTATCAAAAAAAATATCGCGTTCTCGGCTCTCGGGGCTGTAAGAACAGAAACTTGGGTTTGACGAATGCTGAGGTGCGAAACCCCGATGAAGTCTAATCATGGGTTAAAAGTTTTACCCTAGTTAATGTCTTGGGCGGAAATTAAAAACGAATTCGTCGTTTCGTGACTCGAGACATGTGAACTCAAGGTTTAAAGTATTCGTCCTGCGAGACCCCGAAATAAAACAAAAGAGCGAACATGCTTGCAAAAATGGATCTGTTTTGAAAGTAGAAAAGCATTTCTGTTCAGGTGACAAGATTTTAGAGTTTTAAGATCTCGGAAGGAAAGAAAAAAAATCAATTTTAGATTTCAAGTATCAAAAAATTGAAATAAAAACAAGGGCAGCTCCAACACCCTTCTTGGGTGATTTTCTCTGCATTTGGAACAAACATGGACAGAGCTACTTCTGCTTCGGCTTGTTTCTTTTTAATCCGCAAGGTGTCTATTTGTGAAGCAAAAGAACTTAACATTTTAGTTTTAAATTCCTCAAGTAGATTACTTATTTCGGCTCTTGTTGCTCCTCCACTGGATGATTTTTGAACTCTGGAAAATGTGGTATCCCCATTGTTTGATCTATTCCTTGCAGCTCCTCTTGAACATCTTTTACAGAGGTTAACAATTTCATCATATGATTCTTTAGATATGTCCCCTTTTCCAAGCATATTCAACATATCTAGACAGTCATCCCTTACTCCTTTTAATAGTATTGTTTTAAGAATATCTTTACTTACAACATGGTGACTGGATATTTTTAGATTATATTGTAGCCTTTCCACAAAGTCCTCCAGATTTTTATCCTCTTTCTGTATCATCTTGAATAGTTCCTCTCTTTTTTCTCTTGTTCGACAATAGTCTTGATATTTGTGCAGAAATTTTTGTTTCATCTGATCTCGTGTTGTGATTACATGACCTCCAAGACCCACGAATCATATTAATGCATTTCCCTTTAATGTTGCTGGGAATAGCTTTAATTTTTGAGCATTGGAAATGCAATCATAACTTCTGCATAATATGTCAAACTCGAAAAGGAATTCATCAGGATCTTCAGAAGGTAAACCATGAAAGTTAGGTAAAGCTGAAAGTGGAATATTCTTCATGGGAGCTACTCCTCTAGGAAGATCACCAATAGGAAATCCTAAGGTAGAAAAAGAGTTTTCATCGTTTACCAAGCTTGGTCGTTGAGGAACAATGGATTCAGATTTTGATATAATCTGGTTGATAAAAGTCTTTCTTCCTCCTCTTCCTCTGCCCCTTCCACCTGTAGGGTCAGTTTCCTTGGTGGGTCCACATCCTCTCATGCAATCTGTACATCTGAAAGAAAAATGTAAATGCTTTTGAAATCTATAATTGCCTTCCTCGACAACGGTGCCAAAATGTTGGTCACTATAATTTCTTATTAGTTAAAACAATCAAGTGTTACATAAATTGTCAACCCAGGGAAGTCTGTTTATTTCAAAGGCAATCACACACTGTATATGCTCAATCTCAAAAGCAATCCAAAGTTGTAGTAAAATTTACACTAATCACACCTTTCTTTGAACAGACTGAAGTTCTACTCTGAATTACAATAAAAGCAATCTATCTATTGCAGAGTTTAAGATTCAAAAGGAAATAATTATCAAAAGAATCCTAAATTACATGAAGAAACAACAACCTAGGAAAAAGGAACCTTTCAGCATACTGCAAAGAAGACTAACTATTCTGTAACATAGAATAGGACCCTATTCCCCAAAGTAGGAATCTTCAACACCTGCCTCTAACTATCACACTTTCATAAACTCATTCTGCAAACAGAATTACCAATCAAAATGATTAACAATTACTAAAGACTAACTATTCTGTAATAGAGAACAGAACCTTATTCCCCAAATTAGGAATCTTCAGTGCCTGTCTCTGACTATCACACTTTCATAAACTCATTCTGCAAATAGGATTACCAATCAAAATGATTAACAATTACCTAGGAATGAATTGTATGAAAACGATGTAACAATCAGTGGAAACAGAGTTTCAGCAAAACAGAGTTTTAACAGGGTATAGATAAAAACAATACTAACACACTACATAAACTAATGGGTGAATCTTGTGAAGAAGGTGGGCCCTCTCCTTCTCACAAGATTCCCCGAAATGAAAGGAGCTAAAAAGAAATGCTCAGAATGATCTTTTATTCATCTGTCAAATGTGATGAGTTACAATATCCAAAGTGAACACGCTCCTTCTCTCTGTAATTCCTTTCTAGCTAAAGCTTTCGTAATCTCCCCTCTAATAGTGATTTCTTCCCTATTTAAAGAGGAGAATCCTCTTAATACAATTAAGCATAAAATTACATGTGTACGTACAATCATATTCTTAGTCTGATCTAATCTTCTATGATGGAATAGGATATTCTGATCTTCCATAGCAAAATGTTGTTACAGTGGTTGTAATGGTGTTGGCTTGAGGTACAGTTGTTGCGGCCGGTGTAACAACTCCTTTACTTATCTTTTCTTGTTACTGTTGTATGTGAAATATTGTTTCAGCATCGCAAATCACAGACTATTTCAGTAACAAGATTTGCGTACTGTTTGACTGTTTCAGCAACGTGGTCTTCAAGTAGCATTGATGGTTGTAATGGTGTTGGCTTAAGGTACAACTGTTGCGGCCAGTGTAACAACTCCTTCTTGTTACTGTTGTATGTGAAATGTTGTTTTAGCATCGCAAATCCAAAATAGGATCATTCAAAATCCTAGATAAATCTAGTAAATCCAAAGTAGCAAGAAATGACAATTGTCTGTTCACTTGAGGAAACTAGTAGTTTGAGGAGGTAGTCCCGTAGGTATACCAATAGCACCATAAGCAGTCCATAGATAGTTATAAAGTCCTAAAAAAATCGGTGGTGGAGGATTTTGAGTCAAATATCCAACATGCATTGGTTGATTATGTAAGTTTCCTTGGAAAGGAGTATTAGACTGAAAATTTTGACCCCAGGTAGGATTCATAGAACCTGAATATGATTTCCCGAGATTAGGGGGTACAAAAGAATTAACTTGAGGAGGTTGTCCCCCAGGCGGTTGTTGATTTCCTTGGAAAGGAAAATTTCAAGGTTGAGATTGTAATCTAGGGATATTTTGTCCATACACTAGGCTATGGCTTCCAACTTGAGGTTGTCCACCAACTTGAGGTTGTCCCCCAACTTGTGGTTGACCTCCAACAAGAATTTGAAAACCAGAAGCGAAAAAATGGCTTGTTCCTCCAATTTGATTGGATCTACTTGGGCCAAGAAGATTAGATCCTCTACGTGAAGGTGGAGGAGGAATGCTCAGCCCCCCAAAGAGAACCTGGGTAGGTGTAGGAACAAAAATACTAGCAACATTGTACCCAAGAGGAACAAAAATATTAGACCCTTCGGATGGATTATGGGCAGGATTAGCATTGGAAGTATTCAAAGCGTTATACCCAGGAGGAAATGATGGATTTAATCTAAGCGGAACTGGTGTTCCAATAGGAGGTTGAGTGATTACCACATTTCCGGCAGAAACAAGCGTAGCTTGTGGGACCATGGTAGAGTTAGTGAGATGGAGAGAAAGAATTGTAGGAGAACCAACCAACAATTGGTCTGAAACTATGACAACATTATTGGTCGTGCTAGTAAAATGATCTAAAGGTATTGTATAAGCAGTGGAAGTCACAAGTGTATGTGATGCCATAGGTTTATTGGGACTCATTCCTAGTTCATCAAAAATATTGTGTCCTAAAGAGGTCCTCCAAAAAGAATGGATAGGGATGGAGCTAGGATTAAAAATTCCAGCAGTATGAACCGGAGTTCTAAACGAATCACTCTGAAAAAGAGGATTTTCTACACCAGAATCTGCGTGAGGTCCAATAGGTATTCCAGTATAATTTTCAGCAACGATGTCTCCCAATGAATTAATCTGGAGAAAAAGTGGATCGTGTACAACACTCAATAACATATTTAAGGGAAGTATTGATTCCTCCAATGGAGTATAACTTCCAATCTTAGAGGCTACGCCATTATTGACTGCTCCTTTAGGATAACCTTCCGGTGAGTTAGGAAGAAAAGGAGCATATTCTCTTGGATCTTCCGGAGGTAACCCTTGCATCCTACGTGAAATGCGAGGGTCGATGTTGGCCACACCAAATAAATAATGAAATAAATCTATGGCAAACTAGAGAAACAAAAAAAACTCACTAATAAAATCTAGATATCAAACACACAAACAAACCTTCTTATTTCGAAGTCACTAGTTGGTGATGAAATCCAACGTCGTGAAATCAAGACAAGAAGCGGCTGGGATAAAGCGGGTGGAAAAGTTATGTTGACAACTTGCTTAACGGACTTACACCCTGGTGTAATCTCCCACACATAATCGTGGGTATACCCTCCAAGGATCCCAAGTGAGTTTGGCCAACGTCAATTCCAGGTACTTTGAAGACTTGCCCCTTCACAATCACCTCGTGTAAATACTCTAAAGAGATAGGCCACTAAGGTTACCAATTACGACAATGAGGCCTGGGAAAAACAATCGATTTTTTGATCCACGCGCAAAGGCAGATTATCTAAGCTCGAAATCAAATCGAGAATGTCCCCACAATATTTTCTTCTTAATTGACCCCAAATAATATGTGAAATCTCTACACTAAGACCAACAAAGCAGGGTGAGTAACTCTAGCGGCCCTAATGTGACCTTGTGATTGACCCTTGTGTTAGAAGGGTTTCCGGAGACAAAATGTAGAAAGTGTATTTGAACTCTCCCTTTCACAAGATACTATTGTGTGTTTTGATTCTTTGGAGAGTGCACCTTACAACCTATTCCAAAGCTCTATCCTAGCTAATGTTGGTGTATAAAAGTTCTAGAAAATAAAAGTTTCTAATAGATTTTAAAATTACGTTGTATTTTAAAGGTTGTTGCTTACTCAAAATGAAAACATAAATGAAACTGATGATGTATTTGACCTTGACCCAATAAAATGCAAGAAGAGATGATATGCAATTGTTTAATTCAATGAAATCTAATTACAGTAGGGAGAAGGTGTGTCTTTTTGGAATATAAAAGCTATGAAACACAATTTCTTAATTTTTAAATGAAAAAGATTCCAAATAATAAAAAACTACTAAATTTTCCATTTTTTCTCTTTTTACAAATATTTCAATGCAACAATTTGTTGGAAGATTGGTTGTTGTCATTGATGTCAACCCTAGTCATTGGTTTTGGACCGCACGATTGATGAAGATATTTGGACATGAAGGACAATGTACATGCATAAACAAAACCCATGGATGATAGTATACATCATGTTGTTTTCGTTGGTAGGTGGAATGCCATGTGGATTCTTATGGTTGAGGAGAAATGATTTTTTGAAGATGACAAAGTGAATTGAAGAAGGAAGTACATGTAGGCCCTGAAGATAATTAAAGAAAAGAATTACAAAATAAGAAAGTGGTAGGTCGGCCCTAATGTTAAAAGGAAGTGAAATAAATGGTATAAATAAATATCATTATACATTCATTTGAGACACAAGTTGAATTTCAAAGGAAATCAAAAGTAAAAAAGATTGGATTTCAAGGGAGGATGAAGTCTTTTGGTGATGTGTTCTAAGGTATGTTATTTATAGGCCATCTTACCATTTTCACTATAATTTTTTTTTATAGAATGATTTAGATGGTGAAATTGCTATGTTATTGAGAAGAAATATCAAGGCACCTGTGGTAAAAGTTTCATCTCTTGATTCGCTATAATTATGGAGATACACTCTGTGGAAGATAGGGTTTTTGACCAATCTTGAAACTAGTCAATAAACATGTGTTCTGGGTAAAATAGTCATAACTGATTCATAGATAATCCAAATGAAGTGGTACCAATTTCATTGGAAAGAGTACGGACTATAGTTTCTTGTGTGCGAGTTTCAGAATCTGATGATAAATATTAAGCGCAGGACATTCTGTACAAGTTTTCTCTCCTGAATAAACCAGAATTGAATAAAGTCTACCATTCTTTCTATAACTTATTTTTGGGGAGGATTCAAGGAGTGAAACTTGGAGGCATTTCAGAGAATACATTGAGTAATATTATCTATAGGATTGGAGTATTCCAAGAATTGAATAATTACAGAAGTTGAAGAAGTCTCAGGAAGCATTATTAGGCTCTATGTGATGGTTGGTTGATGGTGATTATTTAATGTAAAGTTTTATTATCTCTCATATATTATTGGGTGGAAGGAAGAGGAAAGGATGGAGAGGTTAACCCTCTATTGATATTGGAGGATTTTATCTTCCTCTTGGAGGTTTATCCCTCCCTTTATATTTGGAAGCTATAGCTACCTTTGGAAGTCATTACTTCCCTTGAACAATAATTATTGATTATTTCTCATATATTGGGCATGGTGCATTGTGCTCTATTGGTGTAACTCTTATACTATTGTTCATTGCTCATTGGATATAATTGAATGGTTTAAGTATAAGTTGAAAAGGTTTTTAAATTGTACTTGATACTAATTCACCCCCCTCTCAGTATCAACACAATTTTCTTGCAAAGAATACAAAAAAGAAGAATGACTTTAGTTCTTTCTTTCGCAAATCAGATCAAAGATGTAATGAAGGAAAGAAAGAATGGTCCAAGAAAACTAGCACATTCTCAACACTATTCCCAAATCAAACTCATAATTTAGACAAAAAATGAAATGATAAGAAAACATTTTGTCAAATACAAATAAAAATTCTCTCTTGATGAATTAATAATCCAAAAAGTAAAAACAATCCAAAACTTAAAATAAATTGAGGACTCCTTATCAAACAAGCACTCGTGACCAAGATATTGAGATTATAGCCTTGTGACAATAAATCAAAAGAAAAACTTGCAAAGCTTATAAAATAAGACTTTCAATTTCCGAAAATCAATCAAATGCAGGCTTCAAAGTTATAAATCAATCATTCACTAGTGTCAGAAGTTCATTCTAGGAAGTAGAGGCAAAACAGGGTAGAGAGAATAAAAATGGTTATCACCCAACAATTCCTACAGGAATCGTCGCATGTTGCAGAGGAGTACATTGTGACAATCTAAGATCGTCTCAGTATGTCAATATGGTATAGTGCAACGTTGTCGCACTGGTCTGCACCAGTAGAGTGTGACGGCAGAGGATCGTTGCAGGCTGTCAATAGGGTAAAGTGCGACGATCTATGAAAATAAAGAAAAATGGGAAGAAAGACAAAATTTCTCAATTAACCTTCAGACCTAGAGAGTCAAGATGGATCACCCAGAGACTCAGAGAATGAAATTAATCAAAATAAGGCAAGGTATAAGAAAATAAGAGGATAAAAACAAAAAAAAATCGTATCCCCAATATGGTCGCCAATTTTGTTATCGGAAAAATAGGTAAGTGAGAAAACAAACTAATCTCCCTAACTTCCATAAGAAGCTAGAACAAAACAAGACAGAATACAAACTTCACCTTAGACTTCAATGTCATATAAACTAGTTTAGAGAGGTATAAGTGACATACATTTTAAATGTCTCTTGATCCTCACTAATGTCGTCTTTGTAGCTCTTTCTTTGAGTTTGCGGGATGGTGAACCTGTTTAAGAAGCACAAACCAACAAAGAGAGAGAGAGAGAGAGAACAAATATATATATATATTCCAATGAATTCTATGTATAAGATCAAGGAGTTATACAATAAAAGTTACGACACCTTTATAGGGAAGAAATGTATTGCTACATTATATTAAATGGAAAGTGGAGAATGCAACCCATTCCTTGATGTTGCAAGGTCCATTTCAATGGCTCTTTGCTCCAACACACACACCTTTTCTCCAATTCCTTTGATGAAGAAGATCCACAATCTGACTTAGAGAACTAAAGCAAAGTTCTCAAGCATAATCTGTAGTAGAACTCTTCATGCATATGCAAGCTCTTGAAAACCTTAGCCTTTTCCATAAAACATCCCTCTTTATATAGAGTGAAAGAGAGATGGATGAGGGGATTAGGATGATCCCACTAAATCAAAGAAGCGTGTAAGATCCAAACCGATTGGAGGCCACCTCATCTTCTAGAAGATTCCCTTTTAGAAGATTCGTGAATTTTGACTTTTCCTTTGCTTAAGCATCGTCGCACCCTGTGCACAATCATTCTACGATGACATCATAGTCCAGCTTTAGTGTAGAGTGTGAAGATCAATAATCATCACACCCCATGCATACAACAGGGTGTGATGACCTTCCTTGTTATAGTTTTTGAAAGAGGAAAAGCAAACCACTTTTCTCATGGAGAAAGTCTCTTTTAATATTTTTAGGGAACATGACCACAGGTTGTCAATTGATCACTGAGGTGACCAAAATAATGTGTAACATACACTCCTCCACATAGGGGAGTGTAGAGTGGGGTTACCCCATCTGCGGGGTTCGGGGGCAAGCAGGCCCCTGGCAGGGGTTCGGGGGCGAAGGCCCTGAAAGAAAAATTGCCTTGTAAATGTATATTGTAATTTCATTGTAAATATGGATCATTCATTATAAGGTCACAGATCTAATGGTAGAAGTTATGTTAGGGTTTTTTCCCTAGAAGGAAGCCCTCTTTTATGAGGAAAATGTATTTTGGTTGTATCATTGCGAATATTGTATTCTGAGATAGGAGATTGTGAGAGAAATAAGAGGAAGTTACAATGGGTTTGTTGTAGGTTGTATCCCTTCATTTGTTGGATAACAATAAAGGAAGGACCTGGAAATTTCTCTGGTGTACATAGCCCACACTGGGTGAACCACGTATATCTATGTCTCTATAGTATTGTGTACCTTCTATGTTTTATTTCCACATTTGTTTTATTTTATTGATCCACGATTTTGTTTTTCTAACACATTTGTTACTGACATGCTTTCTTCCACTATTTAACTTGACTAAGTCCCATGTCTCATTCTTGTGCAAGGATTCCATCTCTTCAACCATGGCGTCCTTCCTTATTTTTCCCTCTACTAAGTTGTCTGCCTCCCCGACCGACTTGGGCTCATCGTGGGTGGCAGTTAACGTAAATGTGGAATGAAACTAGGGCGGGCTATACTTTTCGACTAGTTTTATTACTCTTTCTTACCTCCTTACAACCAGGGTCAATTGTTCCACCTCTTCTTTTGATTCATTCGACTCATCTGAAGCATCTTATTCTTTCCTTAGTTCAAACAACACCTTCTTTGGATTATTCTCGGTCTGAACAATTTATTTAGGCTTAAAATTACTTCTGACTTCTCTGAACACCACATCTCGAGTGTACAATATTTTCATTAATGCAGTATCCCATAGCTTATATCATTTTATTCCTTATTTGTGTCTAATGAAAACACATTTGACTTCCTTCTTGTCCAGCTTGCTCCTCTTTTCCTTGGGAACATGCAAAAATGCATCATAGCCAAATAATTTGAGATGTGAAACCGAAGGATTTTTACCCTACCACACCTCATGTGGAGTCGTGTCGACTAGCACTGATGAAGGAGACATATTCAATAGATATTTTGTAGTATCGATTGTTTATGCCCAGAATTATTTTGTGATCCCAACACCATTGAGAATGCTCTTTTCCTTTTCCATCAATGTTTTGTTCATTCTCTTAGAACTCCATTTTTTTGTGGGGTATACGGTGTGGTATTTTGGTGTGCTATGCCACATTGCTTTCAAAATTGATCAAATTATTTTCCACGGAATTCACCACCATTGTCAACCCTCAGCACCTTAATATTCTTATTTGTATGGTTTTCTACAAGAGATTTAAACTCTTTGAATTTCTTAAAAACCTATGATTTCTTCCTCAGGAAATATATCCATGTCTTCTTGGAAAAATCATCTATGAAGAAGACATAATAGAGGGATCCACCAAGTGAAGGCACTGAAACAGGGCCAAAAACATGACTATGAACCAATTCTAGAATCCCATTTACCCTTGTCTCTCCAAATGGGAACCTCCCCCGGATTTATTTTCCATATACACAATGTTCACAAAAGTCGACTTATAAATTACATGCATGAAAGTCTTCGTCTATACCTTTGTTATGAATAGTTCAAAGTCCTTTCTCTCCAATGTATCCCATCCTCTCATGCCATAGCCTGATCAGGTTGACTTTATGATGATTTGTTGAGTCGATTTGAATCGACTCAACCTGAGTTGAGTCGATTCGAGTAGAATTCGAGTCAACTTCAAGAACATTGATGATGTTGCATCCAATCAAGTTGACTCTCCCTAGTAACTTGTATAGGATTCCAATATGAAATGTTTTCATTAATACCATCGCACCTTTGAACATCTTGCACGAATCCTTCTAAAATAGAGTGTGCTCCCCTGCATCACTCATCTTGTTGACATATATTAGGTTTCTTCCAAAACTTGGAATGTGTAGCACAACTGGAAGGGTTTTAGTCCTCCCATCCTGTAGTGTCAGTCGAACTCTTCCTCATCCGACACTTTTGGTTGTCAATTCGTCCCCCAAGAACACTTTTCCTCCTTCATATTGTTCATATTCACAGAACCATTCTCTATGGGGTGTCATATGATAGAATGCTTCTGATTCGATCAACCAAACATCTTGATCTAACTGTGTACTTGTCGACACGAAGTACACATCGCCTCCCTTTTCTGGATTCATCTATCTCTCACTCAACTACTTCTCGTTGGATCTTGTATTTACTTCCATTGCCTTCGAATTGTAGTCCCTTTTGTAATTCCCATATTTAACGCATTTCTAGCATCTTCTCGTCGATTGAAAAGTGGATTTATATCTACCCTTAAACTTATACTTTCTACCAGAGAATTTACCTTTATCTCTATCAATCGATCAACCCCTCACCACTAAAGAATCTTTGGTTGATCCTTCCATGTTCTTCCTTCTCATTTCTTCTGATAGTAGAGATGCAACTACGTCTTCTAGCACTAATGTGGTTGTATTACTCCCTATATCCACAACTAAGCTATCCCAGGATGTTGGAAAAGAACATAATAGGCTAATACATTTCTCCTCCTCAATGATTTTAATATCCATAGAAGATAATTGGCTTATAATGGTATTAAACAAATTTAAATTCTCAATCACTGATCTTCCCTCACTCATCATCAGAAGATATAGTTTCTTTCTAAGAAACAACTTATTTTCCAAGTATTTCGACTGGTACAAGCTCCCCAACTTGTCCCACAGTTTCTTGGCTGAATATTCTCTTGAGACATTCAGAAACACCAAATATGAAAGACAAAGTCGAATCATACTCCTTGTTATTCTCTCGATTTTCTCCCATTCATCTGTCGACATACTTGTCAGCATGGTACCTGGACAGATTGTTGTCCATTTTTCTCAATCTATAAGGAGATCTTCAATTTTAATCTTTCAAAAGCTCAAAATTCTAGCCATTCAATTTTTCGATCTCTATTCTCGAGCTACTCGCCATTCTTTAACACTATTCTTTAAATATTTCTAACTTGTGACTCTTACTGAATCTAGGGTTTAGCTCATATACAAGGTTATTAAACCAATCTCTGATACCACATGTTATGAAATGAAGACACTTCCACACTAAAATTAGCAGAAGAGAGGAAGAAATATTTAATCAAGAAAGTAAATGACACATCAAACACACAGTACACAGATATTTTACCTTGGAAAACCAAACCAGGAAAACCAACATGTTGAACACACTGACCACACTGAGTGGTGGGGGGGGGGGGTGTGGGTGAATCAATGTAGGGATTTTTTCACATCTTCTTTATGAAACACCTTTGTTAGAAATCACCATTTACTCAATATTCATTACTTTCATTTATAACTAGTGTTTGTATGTAATCATATCTCAACAACAAACATCATCAATAAACCATCACCATAAAGAACAAAAGGCACACAATATATATGTATAATTTTATTTTGTATTACGGACTTCAATCCTTGGGGTTTACCAACGTCAACTGAAAAGAGAAAAAACTCCACAAGAGCACCAAATCTCAATGAAAGACTCAGATTGCAGATCTCAGAACCAACTAAGATGTGAGAAATAATATCCTCAAGTACAAGACCTTGCTTGTGGATAGAAAAAAATCTTCCAACGGGTATGTGACCTGTCAACATTTCAACATGCGTATGTATGTGACCTTCCTATACTGCAGCACACGTATGTACGCACTCTTCCTTCTGTCAGCATGTGTACACCTTCAGAAACTAGGGTTTCTGAAACTTCAACCTTCTGGCCCTTTATAACCTTTCTGCCTCTGTCACATCCACTTGTGATCTATCACTGTAATATTTCTGTCACTACTCAATCTGTACCATCACCAATCACAAACATATCTATACCATCCAACAACCTATGCATGCTCCTCATGAATACACAATCACAGATCATGGATATCTCACAATCAGAACATAATTGAACTACTCAACCAACCAACTACCATATTCATACATCAATACAACCATACAAGTAATTCCTCAAGCATTCACCATACCATGAGAAAAACATCAAAACAATATGTACCCATACCAAAACCTCGGTAGTAGATCTGAATTTGTAGAATGCTAATCTGGAACTTTCTTTAGAATTCAGGAACCTGGCACCAACACTTACTCAAGTTTTTCATGTCCTTTCCAACTATATGTGCCCTTATCTCCTTCATCCCACGTACATATATGCCCTAGCCCACTGCAGCCTGTGTACTAGTTCAGAAAATTAGGGTTTTTTGAACCTCAGACTTACGAAAATTCAGATGTGTCCATGAGTACCTACAATGAATATTTCACCAACATATATCTTCAATATACTCAAGAGATTCACCCATAATAGACCCTTTCTCTCTTATTTATACTTCTCCAAGTAGCTTCCTCATCTAACCAACTCTAACCAACTTCCTTCTTTTTGGGGCTAACCCACTTCTGACCACTTGTCCACTTATAACTACTTTCTCCACAAACAGTAACTTATCCACTTCTAGTTGCAACTAATTTATTTTTAATTGTTTTCTTGTTGCAACCACTTAACCCATGACTAACCACTTTGACTAGTCAACTTCTTCTAGGAGATTCTAGAATAATTTGACTTCTTGACCTTCTAGGGGCTTCTAGACAACACATGAGGATTCTCCAACTTCACATGGCCATAACTCTCTAACCGTGAGGAGTTATGTGATGTTCTGCATATCACCGGAAATGGAATGATGAGCACTATCCATCTGTAGTAGTCTCACTGATAAATTCATTGATCTTTGTAACATTATTCTTCAACCAAACTTGGTTTCCCTAACCATATTTCTAGGATTGGTCAACCACCTAAACATTTGGACTTCGCAAAGCATCTTCCTGTGAGGGATTTCACCATAAGGGGACCACTTTGGAGTTCATCCATTTGCTACTTCTTATCACTCATGAAAATACAAAATGACTAACCTTTACATCATGTCATCTATACATCACAATGACCAACCTTTATATCATCCCATCTATACATCACAATGACCAACCTTTACATCATCCCATCTATACATCAATCCATATGGAACATCGATCCATGACAACACATCACTATGACACCTCATGAAATTATCCCTCAAACATCAATTACATCTATGACCATATGATCCAACAATCAATACATCAATGATACAATGAAAATAATTGACATCAACTCTTTGACATCAATGACAACATAATGCAACAATCTCCCCCTTTGGCATTGATCGCAACACCAACATTGATTTCAACACCAATCATTGATGGAAATACTTGGACATGAAAATAATCCTCATCAATATTTATCTCTCCATATCTATGTGGATATCTCTCCCCCTTTGACATCAATGGAAAAGGGTAGTTCTCTCCTTGGGGATGCTCCCCCTGCTTGAAATATCCTTGGGGATGCTCCCCTGCCTGAAAGCTCCTTGGGGTTGCTCCCCTGTTTGGATGCCTTTGAGCTTCCTTTGAATAATCTCTCCCATTTCTTACAATGGATATCAATCTTATGCAATGTTGATGGCATGGCTGCCAATCATCTCTCCTCTTGGAATCATGCTACGACAACCAATCATGGGAAGAATAATAACTCCCCCTATGGGTATGTCTCCCCCTATCTTCTCTGCAATATGAACAATATGATACCACTGCAATATGCTTCTGCTGCAAATGCTACTACTTAACCAAAATATAGATCAACTTCTCAAGAATTATCTTCTCTTCCTATGACGATCCTTGGACTTATCCATGCATAAAACTCATGCCATACCATACACCATGAATAAAAAAGATATGTCATCAATAAATAGAGAATCATGAACAAAAAATCAACCATGCACATCATGTACCATACTGTGTTCCAACCATGCACAACGCCCATGTACATCAATACCATACAATATACCATAAGATATCATCAATAGAGTATATCAACCATATGCCAAGAACATGTGCCAGATGTGTACCAACCATATGCCTCTACCAACATGCCAACCATGTGACTCAAACAAGTGGCATATCACTCATGATATGCCTCTACCATGAACTAAGTGCCAAAAACCATGTGTCAAGAAATGTATCTCAACCATCAAGCATCAATCAATGTATCAACCAAGCATCTCAACTATATCATCATACATCATGTACCAAAGAGGATATTCTAAACAATTAATACCAATGATGTATTTTAACCAAGTACTATCACCCCCAATCATATGTCATCTACAAGTGCATCAACCAATCACCAACTTCAACAAGATGAACCAAAATCAAAATGTGCTCCCATAAATGTATGCCATATCAACCATAAACCATGTGTCAATCATACTGCTAGCAAGTGCCTCAACCAATGTACCAAGTATGTACCAATCATGTATCAACTATAGATCAAGCTATGACTCATCAATGATATACAACATAATCACCTTATCAACTCATCAACTACATGCCCCAATATGTAGGTCAACCATATTCCAAAATGCATGCACCAAGACATCCAACAAATATTCCTATAACAATACATCATAAGATATATTAATGGAGTTCACATATGAACCACCCATGTACCATAACAAATCTTCCTCAAAAACCATTCACTAAAATAAGTGCTAAGCAACCAACAATATCTCTAAACATCTACCAAAAGTGTGCCTCAATCGATGAATGATATTTCTAGCTAATCACATCATCACGATATATCTCATAACCAAAGTACCATAACTTCACTGACATAACCAACAATGTTCCTCAACATAAAATGCCTCAATTCACACTCTAGGGTTAGTACCATGCATCCATAATAGACATCAATAATATGCTTCAACACTCAACCATATGTCATCACCATACATACATCAAACATACATGCAAGCATATAATCATGGAAACCTGCAACAAACCACGTCAGACCCTGCAAAAATAGAGTTATACCATCAAACCATGCTGCAACTCATATGCATAACCTTCTTTTCCAAGGATTTTACCATTGGTACGTGACCTGTTCCACAGAAAAATAACGTATGTACGTGACATTTCTATAGGTCACCTCATGTATGTATGCAACTTATTCCACAGGAGCCCGTGTATGCTTAAGAAATTTTCAAGTTTGATCTTGCCTCATGTCTACCTTTATTTTCTGGTTGTTAAGTCTTCTTAATCCACTTCTAAAGGTGTCCTATCTTCTCAGAACTTGAGCTCTGAGTTTCCATCCTTTCAACATTGTCTTCCTTCCTAATTTCATGTGTTCTTCTTTCCATGCTATATGAATCACTCCCCATGGACTGTCTTCTTGTGTTCCAACAATCATGGGATTTGTGACCAAATCCATTGCAACTGTAACATCTCATGCTGTGACAATAAGCAACAATGTGTCCCACTTTATTACATCTCCAACATCTTAGGGTGTTATTGAACCTTCCAACATATTTCCTTGCATAATTTATACAATCCAAAGCTCTGTGACCATATTCATTACATGAGAAGTAGTGACCATGAAAAACATTTTCATACCTTTGCTTTGGTGTCCACCTTGAAAGTGTCTCTCTTCTAAATTTGTTTTGAGGTGTAAATATGTCTTCTTGATGTCTTCCTTTCTTTGTTCTTTTGAAATTTTCCTTGCTTTGTGTATATGGTGAATTGCAACATTGCTTCCACCTTTTTAGAATGAAGGACTTACCTCATGCTTCTTAGAATTATTGGATTCAATGTGTGTAGCTTCCTTGTTGTATCCAAGACCTGATTTATCATCTGGTGATCTTTGACTATTCAAGATTTAATTCAAGATTGTTGAGTTGTTCATGAACTTGACATGAGTATTTGACTTCTCTACTTTCTTTCTAATATCAACAACTTCAACTTCCAACTTATGACATGACTCTTCCTTTTCATTTACTTGATTCTTTAATAGTTCCTCTACCCTTTTGGCTTCTTCAAGTCGAGTCCTTAAATTTACATTGATTTTAAGATCTTCAAGGCTTTTTATAAGCTCATCATCTACCTTCTTCTTTTCTTCTACTTGACTAGTTATATCATTCTTTAGTTTCTTGATCTCTTCTTCTTGCTTCATGAATATTTGATTTAGTGCCATGATATGCCTTGGGTATTTTTCTAGGATCTCCTTAGTGTATTTTTCAATATGCTCAAAGGAAATTGAACCATATCCTATTTCCATGCTAACTTATTCTAAATTAGTTATAATTTTATCTTTAAGCTCTAACAAATATTCCTCTTCATTATTTGCAAATTCTATACAAACTTATTCTATATCTTCTTATTCTTTTGTAAGAGAACATTCAACTTCACTAGGAGTATTGTAATCAAAATATTTTGGAGAGTCTTTACCTTTGTTTTCCTTGATTGGATTGTCTTCTTTATCTTGGTATACATTCTCTAGCTTTATCCATAGATCCTTGGTGAAATTACATTGTCCCATGCTTTCTTTGACATAACTTGAGAGTCCATTGAAAATGGTCTTGAGAGATAATGCGTCATTATTCTTTGCTTCTTTTTTTGCTGCAAACTTTGACTTATTCTTCAAGGGAACTTATCCACCAACATTTTCCTTCCAAACACTTGCTCCTTTTTCCTTCAAAAACTCTTTCATTTCTATTCTCCATGCCGAGTAATCTGTCTCATCAAAGAGGGGAACTTCATATGCATGTTCATCCATTTGTGTGTCCATGGATCTCCTTCAATCTTGTAAAGATTACGATGAAGGCCTGCTATGATACCAATTGTTGAACACACCAACCACACTCAGAGGAGGGGGTGAATCAATGTAGGGCTCTTTTCACAACTTCTTCACATGACACCTCTATTAGAAATCACGATTTACTCAATATTCATTACTTTCATTTATAACTAGTTGTTTGTATGCAATCATATCTCAGCAACAAACATCATCAATAAGTCATCACCATAAAGAAAAAAAGGCACACAATATATATGTATAAGTTTCTTTTGCATTACAGACTACAATCCATTGGGTTTATCAACATCAACTGAAAAGAGAAACAACTCCACAAGAGCACCAACTCTCAATGGAAGGCTTAGCTTACAGATCTCAACACCAACTGAGATGTGAGAAATCCAATCCTCAAGTACAAGACCATGCTTGTGGAAAGAACCAAATATTCCAACAAGTACACGGCCTTCCAATAGTACATCATGCATATGTATGTGACCTTCATATACTGCAACACGCGTATGTACGTGATCTTCCTTTTGTCATCCTACGTACACCTTCAGGAACTAAGGTTTCTTAAACTTCAACCTTCTAGCCCTTCAGACCCTTTATGCCTCTGTCACATCCACTTGTGACTTGTCACTATAATATGCATGTCACTACTCAATCTGTACCATCAACAATCGAAAACATATCTATACCACCATCCAACAACCTATGCATGCTCCTCATGCATACACAATCACAGATCATGGATATCTCACAATCATAATTGAACTAAACTAATAAAAAAAACCAGCTACCATATTCAGACATCAATACAACCATACAAGGAATGCCTCAAACATTCACCATACCATGAGAAAAACATCAAGACAATATGTACCCATTCCAGAACCTCTGTAGAAGATATGAACCTGTAGAATGATAATATGGAACTTTCTTCAGAATTTAGGAACTTGGCACCAACACTTACTCAATTTTTTCATGCCCTTCCCAAATGTATGTGCCCTTCTCTCCTTCATCCTATGTATGTACGCATCCTGACCCACTATAGCCCGTGTACTACTTTAGAAAATCAGGGTTTTCTGAACCTTCGAAACTTTCATCATCAAAACCTCAGACTTACAGAACGTTTGATGTGTCCATGAGTACCTACAATGAATCTTTCACCGTCATAGATCTTCAATATACTCAATATATTCACCCATAAGAGACCCTTTCTCTCTTATTTATACTTCTCCAATTAGCTTCCTAATCTAACCAACTCTAACCAACTTCCTTCTTTTTGGGGCTAACTGTAACACCTCGGGTTTGGAGCCTCGATATTAAATAATGTATTGTTACATTGTTGAGAGGCCATAGTGCCCAAAAAATTATTAAAAGGCCAGTGTGCCTAAGAAATGTAATTAGTGATAATCATTAATAATAAATACATCATTGGTTTCTAGACAGACAAGGACTAGATTTATAGGGGGCTATGATTCCACAAGAGAAGGGGATTGAGGGGATAAGTGTTTATTTCATTTATTTAATTACCCATTTTGTGTAATTGGGGGGAAATCAGTTACATGATCTCTTGGGGGAAGGCTAAGAGGTTCTTGATCCCTATGAAATACAAAACCCTATCACTAGTCTGTGGAAGGGGTTCCCTGGTTGGCTAATTCTCTCATTCGTTTTGGTCATTCGCTCACTCTCATTCCGTCCCCATTCTAGTGTTGTTTTTGGTCATCTCACGTGTTCATTCATCCATTTTTTTCATTGTTCATCCTCTCTCGTGGAGTCTTCACTCCATTCATTCCTTCACTTATTGATCTTTAATCATTTGTGTTTGGATTGGGAAAGGAAATCAGACCATTGAATAATAGCCATGGTTTTGTTGGTTGTAGAGATTGTTGGTGTAATCCAACCATGATTTGAGGCCTGCATGTCTGAGATGCTTAGTTTGTGTTCAATGTTTCTCACAGCTATGAGTCCTAAGAGTCCCAACATGGAGATTATGGACCAGCTGCACTGGAGCCCTGGAAGGAGAAGGACCACCTGAGGGACTATGTGGCACAGAAGGGTGGAGGTCCATTCTCTTGGGTGGTGCAGGCTAGGTAGAAGAGAGTTGGGTAATTGGATTGTTTTTAGTCCTGGAGAAGCCTATGAGAGCTTGAGTGTTGACTGGTTTGGGAAGCCAAGTAACACTCTAGAATAGTCCTTGTGGATTCAGAGCCCTGGCTCGGGGGTGACATTGATGTTGAGACTTGGAATAGAAGTGTCTATTGTTGGGTGGAACATCCTTGGTCTGCAGCCAATTGGTGTCTTCTTTTATAAAAGATAAGTTCTCTTTGTTATGGTTTCTTTGCTTGTGTATTTATTTCCACTACATATTAAATTATTATACCCGACACTTGTACTTATAATATGCATGCTTTCTAGTTAATGTTGTGCATGTCTTTTATGTTGTAGTATGAATATTGATCATTACATGTATGTATTTCATGCTTCTTTATTAATTAATTGTTATCAGAGATTTGAAATCATCTAAGGGGTACGTTCTTTGTGTGGCATGCCCGACCTGTGGGAGGTTGAGTATGTTACAAATTGGTATCATAGCTTCTGGTTCAAACACCGAACTGTTACGGGCTAGAACAAGTGCGAATCGGGGAAGATTCGTTGTCACAGATTTTATATATTTGGGTGAATTTGGGGAAAATGGTGGAAACGTTTGAGTGAAATCCCCCAAATTCATGAACAAATCTGAGTTTGAATGATTCCAAGTTTGTCTAAGAAGTTAATGGATTCGATCTGCAGGTTGTGGAGCTGAATTAGAATTAGAAGGTCGAAAAATTTGAGTTTTAATGGTCATTATAATGCTACACAAAGTTTGGAGAATCAACAGTTGATATCATGTTTGATCTTGGATCAACAGTCTTGATTCATCCTTGAAAATTTTTAAAATTTGAATGTTTACAAAGTTTGGAGGAATTACCAAATCAACGACTAGGATTGATTAGAAGATTTTAAAAATGAGGAACATTTATGGTTCGTATTCATTTCAACTGCTTGGGGAGTTGGATAAAATCAACAGTCAAGATCATCTTGGCTAGGAGATCAACGACCCAGATTCACTTGGGGTTTTGTTAAAAATTCTCTAAGTGTGGAAGTTTTCCAACAAAGATCGTCGATGGTCAATGTTCGGGGATTGGCGATTTGGGTGAAGGGTTGAGGATCGACCAAGGAAAACCATCGATCATCGATGATCGATGATAGGGGATCGATAGATTCTGGTGAAGTTTTTCTTTTTTTTCAGGGACAAAAAAAATCTTTGATCGTCGATGACCGATGGTCGGGGAAAGACAATTTTAGGTGAAGTTTTTTTTTTCCTGATAAAGAAAACCTCTAAATCCTTGAACTCTGGAGTAAATATGGACCATTGGTGTTTAATGAAACGTGTCCGCAGATCATCCTGTTTGGGAATTCGACATTCAAGGGATTTGTGGTGTAGTGTGGAGAAGTCTCCTGAAGTTCCGAAGTTCCAAAGTACCGAAGTCGTGAGGCACTAGAGTGATGTGGCCTGCCGACATCACCTAGGGTGACGTGGACACACTTGATACTTGCCACGTGTCACCATGTTTCATGTTTTTCAAAGGTCATTTGTGCCAATTATTAAATGACATGTGTCACTCGTCATATAGGGCCACGTGCCCATGCCTTATTTTTCTGGCACGTAGCACCCCTTGGTGCTTAGTTACCAACGAAGACTCTGAGAGTTTGTGAGTTTGAAATTTTGAAGGAATGAAGTGTGATGAATGTGAAACCCCCAAAGCTCCAAAGAGAAGATTAAATATTCATCGTTGATCAGAAGAGTAAACGTGGTAGTAGATCTCGTAGTCTGGAGACTTGGCACTCTGAAGGATTCAAGGCATAAGAAGTTGGGGTCGAGGACTCCTACAACCCAAAGAATTGGCTCTTCATAAGAGTTGAGAGTGTAGACAGTCCAGAACTCCCAAATCCTATAGTCCTAGAGCTCATGTTGTCCATCGATCCTAGACCTTGATTGATTTTAAACCACGTGATCTCATATATAATCATTCTAGCACAAAAAAGCGTCAGGAAAGATTTGCCCTGCGGTTTCAAGTCGTGGTCACTTGGGAAAGTGGTTTGAAGGACGTGTATGTGCATAATTTATTTCTGTATTGGCCCAGGGATAACATGGAAGTGTTATTTATATATATTCTTCATGAGTTGAAAGGATTTGTAGCATTATTGACAAATTTTGTTTATCATATGCTTAATTCTGACAAAATGGTCACTTGCACATTTTGTAGAATTAAGGGATTTAAACATATCAGGTCAAAATGTGTATTGAATAAATGGAAGAAGGTGAGGGAGCCTCCAACCATGATAAAGAGGCTGAAGGCCAGAATACTAGAATTGGCAATGCAGATACAGAATCCAACGGATGCAAGGGTAGAGGGGAGCAAGAAACATTGCTAGAAACTATGAAGAGCTTGAAAATACAAGTGCAGAGCTACAAGGAAGACAATGAGAGGTTGATGAGAGAGAAAAGTCAGATAAATTCTCGAGTGCTACTGACATTAAATCTGTTGCAAGGTCAATCCAAGAATGGATCAAAGAAAGAGGAAGAAGGCAGGTGTCATGAAAGAAGAGATGATCGTGGAAGAGCGGGTTATTCCATAAGTGCTAGAAGAGCTCATAGACACCACTCACCTCCTTACTCAACAATAAATTTTTATGCATATGAATATTCCTTAAGAATTCCATAGGTGTCTCCTAGTAGGCACCAAATAAGGAGACATGAGGTGGACAGTTTGCAAGGAGTGTTGAGGAAGCTCAGACCACCACCCTTTGATGGTGAAAGAGAAAGGGAACATGATGTTGAAGCATGGTTGCTTGGACTGAGGAGATATTTCCAATTGCACAACTATTCATCATATCTAGAAGTCAAAATTTCCACTTACCATTTACATGGGAAAGCTACAATGTGGTGGGATCAACTAAAGCAAGTGAACAAATTAATCAGAATAGTATCACTTGGGGCAGTTCAAGAAGTATTTCCAGAAGGAGTACCTCTCAGAGAATTTTTATGACAAGAAAATGCAAGATTTCTTTGAACTTAGGTTGGGAAGCATGACCATGGAAAAGTATGAGAAGAAGTTCTTGGGGTTATTAAAGTATGTTGGTTTTATAAACGATGAAAAGGTAAATATACAAATGTTTTTGAGTGGTCTGCCATCCTTTTATAAAGAAAATATTTGGTATGATGAGCCCACGACATTGACTGAGGCCATCGGGAAGGATAAATACTTGTATGAGCAAGGCCAGGGAAGAGATTCCAGACAAAAATATTGGAAGGATAAGAAGAAGGAGAAGTTTGATCATAGGAGGAAGGGATTCAAACCTCCTTTCAATAGAAATGAGCCTAATAAGAATTGTTGGTGAAATTATATGTTTAATAAATTGCAATCATTTAATATGTCAATCTGGTTTTGTAATCAATAGAGTTGATGTACTTTATGTATTGATAATAGATAATTGTCTATGTCTGTTGAGTATAGTCTATGTAAGAAAATACTTATAAAACTAAACACTCTGCTTCACATCTTTCAAATAACACTCCACACATATAATTCAAAATTCAGAAAGAAAAACTAATCAACAAATGTATAATTCAGAATTCTCGCTCAGGGGATGGATCTGCTCATTGTTGTCTCATGAAATTTAGAGATGAAATATGATTCTATCTCCTGGAACAACCACACAAAAAATCATTAACATTATGGAAACTTAACTGAGCTTAAAAGAACTACCAGGCAGGGTAAAAACACTCTATTATAAGCGCATGCATGGTAAGAGACGGAGGTCTTAATTGTACCTGTGTATGCAAAGTGTAACCTAATCAATTATGGGAAAGAAATCTGAGTATGGTAGGATGATCCATTAAAGGCTCATGTATAGTGAAAGATGGATATCCAACCCGTTCTTAGATATGCAGAATGAAAACAACACCATAGCATTTTGTCTAGACAAAACGTTAAAGCACTTAAAGTGAATAATTGTCCTCACATACTCACACAAAGATTTCAAAACATTACTCAGAGATCTCATATACACAAATCGCTCTTATTCAAAATTACCATACATCCAGAGGACCTACTACCAAATGCATCACTGAAACATATCAGAGAAGGAGTTAAATGTTGTAATCAAAATATGAAAGTACTTTGTTCACACACACACACACACACACATAAAATCATAATCATATTCACAATTAATTACAAAGAGACTTACCTTAGTTGGGTCGGTGGTCCCTTGCCATACCAACAAGGTATATCTTAACAGAAATTATAGTAGGGGAGGTGTAAACACAAACGTATAATCTATAAACATAAATTATATCATTGCTTCATAAAAATGGAGATACAATCCATAGTCGTTCCAGAACCAAACTTATAGCATAATTGTGCTTTACTTCATTTCTCTATATCCTATCATCTACAAGTCTCTCTCTTTTAAAGAGAAGTAACCATTACAATCCAAGTCTAAAGATAACATCAAATATTTGTATAATTATTACAATTGGATGATACATCGATTCTTAAGGAAACGTTCCTCATGACACGAAGTGCATGAGTGATGAAATGTATCGTGACCTCCAATGAACAAAGAATGTTCAAACCAACAAAATTCCTTTAACTCATAGAGAACAATCTCATTCCAATAGCCAAGCCTAGGAATTCGGAACAGGTACCTAACACACACAGATACATAACTTGGTACCGGATGAGCATAAAAATCGGTACCGGATGCACACGGGCATACATGTCGGTACCAGATGAGCGTAACAATCGGTACCAGAAGCACACATACATACAAGCTAGTATCGGATGAGAGTAACAAACGGGTACTGAACTCTCTCAGCAATGGGTACCGGACGACCTCAACAATGAGTACCCGACGACCTCAGCAACGAGTACCAGATGATCTCAGCAACGAGTATTGGATGATCTCAACAACATGAATTATTAGCATGAAGTTTTCTTGAACCATCCAAAGTAATCAAAAATTTATTTGAACATCAAATATTAAGTCCTAATTATTAATAAACCACCATAAATTATGATTAAACATTAGTTACCTCATGGGTATGCAATAATTTCTTAAAGGGAATAAATGATGAGGAAAATAGGCAGAAAGTGCATCGATATTAGTAAAAATTGGTTAGGATATGGGCAATATAAAGCAATTGGAGGTGACAAAAAGGAGGCTCAACATTTCCTCCATGCCTAAGTCATTGCATTCCCTCATGCAAAACTGCTGAATCAATCTTCAAAATTTCAAAACTGGTGTTGATCCTCTACCTTTCTTGAACATTAGCTGCCTGGTTTTAAGATATCCATACCTGAAGCCTCATCATTGAGATCCCTCTTAATGACTTGTATATATTGTATTAGGCGCAAAACTTTTTTCAGCTTGGCAGAGACCTCATCATGCTCTCCCTGTAGTCTGCATTTATTCTCCTTTAGTTGTGCGTTCTCTTTCTTGATATGCCTATCCAACACTTTATACTCCTTTATTTCTTGCTTCAACCCTGCATTCTGTTTTGCAAGTTTTTTAACTTTTAATTCCAATTGATGTTTGGTTAGAGAGCTGACTGGTTCTTGTGTTGTTTTCTCTGTTATCTCTTCCCTGGATTCAAATTCTCTCCTTAATTCATTTAGTGTTTATGTCACTAATTCCTTTACTTCACTAAAAGTCACTACATGCATTTCGTCTTGCTCTGGTGAAGTTTGAATGTCCACCAGATATTCTACAAAATAAGGGACATGAATAATTGGCCCTTGCTTAACCATAATCCGAGTGGTTCTTCTTCCTAGACCCAAGACTTCCTCGGGTGTGCTCATAGGAACATGAATTTCATCTTTAAACAATCTCCTCCTCTTCGTTTTAGGCTCAGAATTGGGTACTTGACTTTGTTGGTCCTGTGCCTTCTTCACTTTTCCTCTAGAGGGCTTAGGTGGGGAGACTGGAATTTGCTCTGTTTTTTCACTGTTTGTCTTTCTACCAAAGGGCTTGTATGTAGGGGCTAGAAATTTTTTCTCTGGTGTACTCCTGGTCTTTCTACCAGAAGGCTTGGATGTAGGAGCTGGAACTTGTTCCTCTGGTGTATTATTGGTCTTCCTACTAGAGGATTGTGCTATAGTACTACCTTCATTGTCTCTACATTTCTTCTTGCGTTTGACTCTCAATTTGGGAGTCTTTTATGCTTCTCCACCTTTTTATTTAGGTATTTTAACAATCACTACTAGAGTATTCTCTGCAATTTCCCAAACCTATTCCTGAGGTATTTCAAGAACTCCTTCTAGAATATTTTTTGTAATTTCCCCAACCTGCTCATGAGATACTTCAACAATTACCTTGGGGACAATGTCTGCAACTTTCCCAACATCATTCCCGGACCTTTGTTTCTTCCTCTTTTTCGTACTGATTTGATTTTTACTTTTCGTGGACAGGTCTGGTTGAGTGTTCTTGATATTGGATGAATGTGCCACCACAGGTGCAGGTTGTTCTTCTAAAACTGTTGCCTTCCCTTTGTTCAACTTACTTATAGATTGCGGTGAGCTAGGGCCAACGGGATCAATTTTTTTAGTAAATTTTTGTCCTTTCTTTCGATTATCTCCCTTCTTCCCGTCTGACCCTTTACTATGTTCCCCTATTACACTCCCTTCTACAGACTTAGAAGTCTCGTGAGAATAATTTTCTGTTAGGAATTTCTTCCAACTATTGTCCTGTTTTATCAATTCATGGACAACCAAGAGTTTCATCAGCCTATGGTGATAAAGACTAGTTTCGGGTTTCTTGGATGCAGACTTAACACCCCTCACCATATTTTTCAGACTCATCCATAGGAAATGAGGAAAGTCTATGTATGGGCCTCCTTCAAAATGAAATAAAATCCTTAAATGATAAAGAAAGGTTATTTCATACCTCCCTTCGCAAGTTAAAAATTTATGCAAGAAGACAAGCATTGTACAATATTCCTCTTTGATCCAGCCTATGGATATACCTCTCATCCAATCTGGGTCCAAATGCTCGGGTTTCAAGAATTTTTGATAGATGTCTTTGTCCACGATGATGCCTTTAAAATACTTCTCTCCAATGGAAGGTAACCCAGTTGCCTCGGCTATGGTAGCTTCAGCAATTGTTAGTTTCATGTGCCCCAACTGGATGCTCTCTCCATCATAACTCTAGATGAAGGCACGTGATAGTGTTGGAAGATTGGTTATTGTCATTGATGTCAACCCTAGTCATTGGTTTTGGACCGAAAGATTGATGAGGGTATTTGGACATGAAGGATAATGTACATGCAGAAATAAAAACCATGGATGGATAGTATACATCATGTTGTTTCTGGTGGTAGGTGGCATGTCACGTGGATCCTCATGGTTGAGGAGAAATGAATTTTTGAATATGACAAAGTGAATTGAAGAAAGAAGTACATGTAGGCCCTGAAAATAATTAAAGAAAAGAATTACAAAATAAGAAAGTGTCAGGTCAGCCCTAATGTTAAAAGGAAGTGACATAAATGGTATAAATACACATCATTATACATTTATTTTGATACACAAGTCAAATTTCATAGGAAATCAGAAGTAAAGAAGGTTGGATTTCAAGGGAGGATGAAGACTTTTGGTGATGTGTTCTAAGGTATGTTATTTACAGGTCATCTTACCATTTTCGCTATAACTTTTTTTTCTAGAATGATTCAGATGGTGAAAATGATATGGTATTGAGAAGACATATCAAGGTACTTGTGGTTAAAAAATCATCTCTTTGTTCACTATAATTTTGGAGATACACTCTGTGGAAGATATGGTTTTTGAGTAGTCCTGAAGCTAGTCAATAAACAAGTGTTCCAGGTAAAACAGTCATAAATTCTTCATAGAGAATCCAAATGAAGTGGGACTAATTTCATTTAAAATAGTATAGACTTTAGTTTATTTTGTGTGAGTTTCATAATCTGATGTTAAATATTGAGCACGGGGCATTATGTACAAGTTCGCTCTCCTGAATAAACCAGAATTGAAGAAGGTCTACCATTCTCTCTATAACTTCTTTTTGGGGAGGATTCATGGAGTGAAAATTGGAGAAGTTTTAGAGAATACATTGATTAATATTATCTACAATATTAGAGTATTCCAAGAATTGAATAATTGCATAAATTGAAGAAGTCTCAGGAAGCGTTATCAGGTTCTATGTGATGGTTAGTTGATGGTGATGATTTAATGTAAAGTTTTATTATCTCTAATATATTCTTGGGTGGAAGGAAGGGGAAAGGATGGAGAGTTCAAACCTCTCTTTATATTTGAGAATTGTATCTTGCTCTTGGAGTTTTATCCCTCCCTTTACATTTGGAAGTTGTAGCTACCTTTGGAAGTCATTACTTCCCTTGAACAATAACTATTGATTATTTCTCATATATTGTGCATGGTGTATTGTGGTGTATTGGTATAACTCTTATACTATTGTTCATTGCTCATTGGATATAATTTAATGGTTTAAGTATAAGTTGAAAAAGGTTTTATATTGTACTTGATACTGATTCACCCCCCTCTCAGTATCAACAATTGGTATCAGAGCAGGTTACCTTCAGAACAGTTTAACCACTGGAAGGAAAATCCTGAGCAGAGATGGATGACCATGAGCACATTTCAAATGGGATTCAAATATTTGATGGAAGAAATTATGCATACTGGAGTGATAGATTGAAAACATACCTAACATATTTGGGAGTAGACATTTGGTACTCAGTTGTAAATGGCTATGTAATCCTAAATAATCCTCCAACCGATCC